>JAODUG010003920.1:0-10928 GCA_027564795.1 Aphredoderus sayanus
GGACAGACTTTTGGTCAGGCATAAAAGAAAGGAGTGGGAAATGTGTGTGAAAGTCAGCCTGAAACCCGTCCAACCCCAAACCCCGCCCCCCTGCCCCCCTGCACTGATTAATATTCTCTCTCCTCCATGTCAATGTCAAAGAATCCTCGCCACCTGCCTTCACCCTTATGCTAGGGGCTGCCACCTGGGACATCGAACAGCAAGCTTCAACAGAAGCCGCTACCAGTTCACCTAAGATGAGCACTCCCTGACAGACAGGAATGTGGAAAATATATGGTCGGAGAAAATTGTAATCAATGTCAGTAGTTTTCAATTATATCCTCCGTCGGTGAGTGTGGCGACAAGGATTTACGCTACGTGTCAGGCTGCGAGACATATCAGAGCAGTGATGTTCGATTGGATTTTACAGAGCACAGAGTAAGTTGTTATTGATGCAGATTGTAAAATCATCGCCAATTTTTACAGTCATTAAATAGCAACGGGGTATGAGCAGCTGTGTAGTTGGAGGGATAAAAAATAAAAAAATGTATTACATTATTTCAGTGCTAATATATATTGCTCAAAATACAAAGGAAAAAAAGATTACATTGCAGATTGTTATTTTAAGTCGATTTTCTCTGTGCAGGAGCAATACGCTTTATCAATAATTTCCCTCTGATTGAATTCCAGCCTGAACAACAGGCAACAAATCACTGTTTACAGACAGGCGCTAAGCCTAATCATGTTGGGACTCCAAAATTAAATTCCTAGTCAATTATCTTGGCTTCATTGGAATTGATAACTGTTGCTCTTAAGCAGCAAATTGGCAGCATTTAAATGTAAGCACAATGTTTCACACCTAAGGCTTTGGCACGACATATTCTCTGTCCGTGGCGCCAGAGCACATATTCCATCGGTGGGCAGAGGAGTGGAGAGACACATGGACCACATCACTGTTATCAGCAAATCCCATCGCAGACGAGCTCGCTTCTGCTGACGTGGCTAACGGCCCAAAACGAGGATGTCTGCCGACTGCCCACCAGCGCCAAAACTGATTTTTGCAAACTCCCAAAGGAAGGAACAGCACGTACTGGGGAGATTTGTTGTGCTCCAGTCAGTCACCATGAAAAATGTACATAGCACAATTGCCCTAAAACGCCCAGTCTCATTCTTGTCTGGACACTAAATCAGCTGTTGTCAGAGAGGTGTTTAATCAATGCACAAAAGTTCTCAAGACTGCTGAGGACCAGGGTGAATATTCAGTTGCTTTGCCGGATATTCACATTTGATTTGTGATCTTCTTTGATTTGCCCTTGTGACTTTGTGTTAACGCTTGAATATTGATACACAGTACACACTTAGCATTCACTGTTATCATCTGAATTTCTGCACATTTCAACAGTGCCTGTTAGGGCACTTTCAGACATGATACATTCCAGTTGTGGAACACACTGTGATCTGATTCTAGCAAAGCATTCCAACACTATATTTCTATGACCTAGTCTACATTTTTCCACCACTGGCATAAATTTCACACGTGGTAGTTTTGGTTACTGGCAGAAAATAAATAGGGCCCACATGAGCCAAAACATTCCACGTCAGGCTGTCCATCACATATTGGTTCAGATTTATTGAGTCTTATTCAGGAGCTTTTCGGCAATCTGGAGTTGAGCATTCATTTCTGTCGCACTGGACTCAGGGTTAGCCTATGCTTTTCTGAAGATGAGTTATCAATACTAACTTTAAAAGAGGAAGACAAGAGAGGGGCAAATCCCTCTGATTGTTTTCCAGTTCCTTCATGTGTGGGCCTTTTATTAGTGATTTTGGATTATCATCGACATAGTTTGCAAGTGCCATCCTTATGGTTTGTTGGGGCCAACTTTGCAAATATTAAAATTCATCATAGCTGGTCAACATCATTATAGTGTAACTTCACCCCGAGCTTTGAGTCTGTTTCTACCCACTGCACAATTTTGAAAACTGATTAAAAACAAAAGTAGTTTCTATATTATAGCCTACAATTGTATGTACTACCACCAAAAACATATTGAATGCCCACATACACAGCAGTGATTTAGAATTTCACTGGATCCTTGCCTGAGTGTCTTGCCAGTGGTGACTTATCTGCTGTGGCTTTTGCAGACATTTAGATTTGTAATGCTTCATGATCACACTGCTATTCAAAATGAGTTCTGAAGGAAAATGAAAAATTCAAATCTGTCTGTGAATACAGCATGAAGTTTGCATTCCTGCTATCCTGCTATTTCCCCAAATTATTTTCCCTTTTTTGGGGTTTTAGAACGGTATATTCTTGGTTTATCCCTCCTGTTGTCCTCCGGGTCAAACTGACCCAACGCACTAGCTCTTTGTGGCAGAAAGAAGAGCCCAATCTTAATTCTACAGTTTACACAGACATATGTGGACTGCTGGCACAACAAGTTGTGGGTTTGAAACCCGAGGACAACAGGAGGGTTAAAAGGCACAAAAGAACAAACAAATATTTAAAGAATAATTAATAAATAAATAATAATACACACAGCAATGACAATAAAGAGAACCACACAATCAGACACAATCAGATGGCGCCATCTGGTGGCACAATACAATAGTATAAGGACAACAGGAGGGTTAATATTTATTCAGTGAATTAGGCTACATTTTTATTTGATATATTTATTTGAATATGGGAACATAAACTGTACCACTTTCTACACTGTATTTGTAATTAATTCACTGACAGACACCCATTCCCTATCTAATCACTGTGGGTTGGCTATATTACAGTATAAGCTTGTTCATGAAACACAACATCATCCATAGCAACAAGGTCAAACCCACTTTCTCTTAGCTTAAGATGTATCCCAATTCCTTTGTAAAGGTTGGTCTCAGCAGCTTTGTGAATGGGCTTTAAGAGGAAACTCTTAGCTAAAAACTTTTACTGCTGGAGAATTAGTGGTAAGATATACGGTAATGTTTTGTGAATACAGCCCCAGAATGTTAACCATGTTGTGTGTATGAAAGGCACAGTCCCTTGCAGCTTAAGGGTGATTGAAATGCTTCACAGTTTCAGTGACACACTGTCTTGGGGGAATATTTTTTCATCTTTTAGCACTCTAGTTAAACATTTTACAGCTTGACTTCAGCTGTTCCCACCAATTTGGTTCCTAACAAGTAGTCTGATTCTTCTGGGGGAGTATAACATTTGTCGCTGGCCGACTACCCTACTTACAACTGCACCGGTCTACACATTTCAAATTAGGATGGCTGGAGTAAAGGTTAGAGGTGCAAGCTCTCGAGCCTATGAAAACATGAACAAATGTATTAGTACAAACCCCATCAGTGTGGGCACACGCACGATAGAGATACACACAGAAACACTCGCATGCAGTCTGAACGTAATTGGCTACACAGCCTAGAAAATGCTTGGTCATGGGTAGCACGCCATCATTCCGATGGCTTCCATCAAACTACAGTAGCTAATCTGTGTCATAGCTGATTCATACGCACGGCACCCCACAGTGCTGCAAAGAAAAAAGAAAAGACATGAGCAGAAATGAGCACTTCCTGTATCGCCGAGCTTCCAGACGCCTCATGAAGCAGTGAAAATTAGATTTCCTCCTAAAATGACTGCTGACTGTGATCAGCTGCGACAGACGAGTGAGGTGAAGGTTCTCTGCAAAACACAAGAGGCCGTGTAACGGAGGGTGAAAGAAAAAGAAAAAAAGGTGTATCTCTCGGCGGGGCCAGGCGCTATCATACACTGTCTGGTGTTTTATTTTAATTAAAAGTGCACGGGAAGGAATTACTGGCAGACCAGCTTCACACTTCTGCCCAGGACAAATCATATTTTAATGTCAGATATGTCAGATTTGACTGTAGATAGTGCTACTTAAAGCTGTCAGTTAAAAAAGGGGCATGCCATTTCCTATGCTATAAAGCATGTCATGTACACACACACACACACATGAGATACACGTATATGGCCCAGAGCTCATGCCAAGGACATGGCGGGCGACATTAAAGATTGAAATGTAAAGCAGTTAATTTGCTCTGTTCATGTCCTTTTCAAAGAACGTTCAAAGTCAGTATAGGTTGCCTAACAGAATTTTTGTGCAATGAACTTGTTCCATGTGGCTCAATTGGCCCCGAGATGATTGTATTGGGGGTGTGGCACCAGTTTTACCAGAGAATTAAGCATCTTGTTTTCTTCAGCTGACAAAATGATGAAGGTCTGGCATGGAAAACATATAAGAGAAGCACAACATCCCTCTGTGGACTGCATGATAACAACATGAAAATAATCTTACCTGCCTTGTTAGCAGTTGAAATTGATGCTTTTGTAAATTACTTTAATCACTGGCAATCTTGATGGCCATCCCATGCCACTCAGGTATAGCTCTGTGTCCATTTATTTTTCTTTCAGCTTTCTTACTGTGGCATCTTTGAGCCATCTGAGCCTACGCTCAGACCATCTTTGAGCCTACGCCACCCTAAATCTATCCCCAACTCAATGCGCTGTGTATCAATTCTCTCTGTCGGCAGGCAGTTGCTATTGTTGAAATATTAAGATTTCAATAGAGCAGCGTGCTTCAAAAATAAGCATAAAAGGCATTCTCCGTGTTTTTCGAATGTGTCTTATTATTCATTCCATGTTAATTATAAATAATACGCCATCAATTGAATGAATTGCTCTCCCCTACTGTTTGATGGCTGCAAATCGTCGGTTTCAAGAATGACAGAGATTATTTAAGAGGCTTTTTTGACACATACAGTGAACATGATTTCAACAACTAGCAATTCCTTTGACTTTGATGAACCAGCTTCTCAACGCCAATGAAATTTCTATCAATCATGGTGGTTATAAAATGACTAAATTACTAAATGTGTGCATAGATTCAAATGCATAAAACTCATACCAAGTCTTAATATTTTGGATTATTACAAGTTATTTAAATTAAATTATCTCTAATCATGAAAGGGGAATGTTTTAATGAATGTTTATGAAAAATTACCTGCTTCAAGTATTAACAAAATTAGTTAAGGGACCATTCCATTTGGAATTGGGATAGCGTACAATATCATAAAATCTGCATTAAAATTATCTTCAAGTGCATGCTAATTTCATTCCAATTGATTATTCCTTTGAAATGATTATTCAGAATACAAAATATAAATGGTAACGTGTTATTTGTTATTGTCTATTATTTTATGGAGCCCAAGTTTAAGCAGCCCAGAGTATAAATGCACTTTACAGTGAAACATGTTTTAGAAATACATATTTGCAACCATATGAAACTCAGCCTGCAGCTTAAATGGGCCTTCCTCATAACAGCTACAATACACCAGCTATGCAAAGGAATGATAGAAATATCAGTCTTGCATGTTTTTCCCTAACAACAATCCCTCAAAGTTCACTATATACTGTGTTTTATATATTTCTTATTTTAGTATGACTCCCTTAAGCTTTTAGTTTGTGCGCTTCCAAGTATTTGTGTTACTGTTTCAAGTTTATATCGTTGTGTAATGCCACCAAAAGCTGATGCTATTTTCTCAAACAACTAGGCCCAGACACACACACACACACACACACACACACACACACACAAAGCTCTACGGAGACAGGGCTGCAGAAACAAAAGATCAGGGAAAATAAAGACGAGCTCTAATCCAAGGCTCTGCTCTCTAGAAAGTCATTAGGTCAGGGAATTGTGGAGGATGGACGGCGAAGGGGCTCTTTATAATGAAGAGCCCGTGTTCCACAGGGAAACACCGCCTGCAGCATGCAATCAGACCAGGGTCGCTATGGAAATGAAATGTCCCTTCATTCCCCCCTTCCTTCCCGGGAAGAAACTGACGGGCTAACACACCTTAAGATGAGGGTTGCCTGAACTCCTTGACAGCATTTTAATATCTGACAGGACTGTCGCTCTAAATCACTCTTCACAAGCCTCTCTTTCACAGACAATGCCAGTACGACGTGCTAAATACATCAATCTGTCAGATCTGACCAGCCCTGCAAAACCTCATTACGGGGCGAGGCGCACCGTAAAAGCGGTCAGGGTGATATGCAGATAAATCCTACATGGCTCATAGCTAATCCAATGGCATCTACTGTGTTCCTTCATGAAGAAGATCATGCATCATCCCTACATAAGAGATTTATCCATATCGGTGTACTGTATTTTGTCTGATTGTACAGATCTTGCAGCTGGCGACGTGATTGTGTCTGATTGTGTAGTTCTCTTTATTGTCAGTGCTGTGTGTATTTATTTATTTATTAATTATTTCTTTATGTGTTTGTTAGATTATTTTGTGCCTTTTAACACTGATGTTGTCCTCGGGTTTCAAACGCACACCTTGTGGTGCCAGCAGTGCACATCATATGTCTGTGTAAGATGTAGAATTAGGATTGCATTGGGTCAGTTTGACCAAGAGGACGAGGAGGGTTAAACTACATTTACGGTTTAGTAGACAAGAAGGACATTAATTGCAGTGCCTAAAACTGTAGTAACTTTGTTTAGAGCTTGGGGTGACTGGGGTGAGTTAACAGTAAATCCATATGCACCATATATGCACCAGATTTGCTACAAAACTGGGCACGCCAAAATAGTGGGCAGGTGTAAATCCCCCCAGAGATACCCTGGCTTTGAATGAGCATCAAAAATGTGGCTTTCGGCGCCAATTCAGACAGGAAGACTAGACGCTCTACTGATTGTGTGGCAGTGTGGCAGATTAAAAATTAATTCTAAAAAGGCCCTGAAAAGCCACGACTCACATTGTCCAATCCACAATCTTGATCAGTTTAGCACTTTGATGATCAACAACAAATTAAATTCATGAGTTACAATCTCCACACAACTAACCCCTAGCCTCGTGATACAATCCTGAGCTCACAACCTCCAGTTTGATTTCACTGTGAGCATCAGTCTGGAACCCCTTCATTCAAAAGTTCAATTATAATATGCATCAAATGCTTTGGTGCAGTTGGGAGAATAGAGGTAGGTCTTAAGCTTTTAAAAATACTGCTTCGAAAATGCTCGAAGTTGGGTGTTATGGTGAAAATACAACTAATATTGAATTTTAAAATCTATAATGCTACTACTATTACAATACTAATCATTGTTTCAAATCTTAATATTTTTAAGCGATGTGACAATAACAAAGGGATTATCTGTCAGCCCCATCTTCTTCGTTATTAATGGCGGTAACTGATCAAACTCTTCCCATTACCAGGTGATAGCACAGCAAATGCATCTTCCCTGAGAAAAGCATTCAGTTGTCTGTCTCTTTTCAGTGAAGTTCTACACTGCCTTACTGATAATATTGCAGAGATTGCAGGCGAAGTCATTGTTAATAGCTTGTAATGGTCGGAATATCCATCAGCAGACTCATTTTAGGAGTAAGTTAAGCTCACCACTGATTTGCCAGACTGGCAAGTTTCAGACTGGCAAATTCCAGACTGATACTGTGCAGTACATGTGGCAAAATCAATCTGTGAGATGATGATGGCAACAACAGACTAACTATCCCCTGTAAAGTATAGAGCATCTTAGCACATCTCATACCGAAAGAAATTATTCTTGGTCCACATACACACACGCACAAACACAGGCAAACACATGCACACATGCAAGCACTAAATTGCATGCAACCTGCCACAACAAACACAAAGGAAGTGGGATGTCATTCTCTGCTTAGGACGCAATTGCTGCCCTTTACACATTTTGTTGAAAAAGCCTCATTTAAAGTATAATGTTAAATACATTAGATTTTTACAATAGATTTGGTCTTTTGTAAACATTGGTGATTGGCTCATATAGTGGCACCATAATGATATCAATTTGAATTTCTTTGGCCTTCAATTTGTTTAATAATAAACAGGAGGAAAATGCAAGGTTTGATTCTATTCTCAACTGACAGGTACCACTAAAAAACCCATAACATTATTTCCTCTGGGTTTCCTCCCACCAAAGATGTGAAGACTAATTAAATACTTCAATTGCCCATATATATGAATGGAGTGTTTTTGTGGTTGCTCTGCCTATATTCAATATAGGGTCCCTCCCTGCCTGATGTGAAATACACACACACACATACACTCCCCCAGATACCATGAATAGCAATAAGTGGGGTAAATATAACGAACTGATGTAATCTATTAAGATAAGAAAGGAGTACTTTGGATAAGCAGGTATTGAGATTGGGTCTCTGAAGGCTATGTTAAGGGAGCTGGCAAATGGGAGATGAATCTGTGAAATGGCATGGGCAAACATGAATAAAGCCACTCCAATAAGCTCTTGAGTGTTTCTACCTCATTAAAGGCTTCAGGGAACTGTCACTCCCTTCTGTTGACCAACTGACGGACTGGCACACAAAGGTCAATTTCAGTCGCACATAAAAAATAACAATGAAGTTAACGTAGGAGCATCTAAAGAGAAGAGCACAGTCTAAATTGTCCTTTGTGACAGTATGACGATGCTAGCACAGGGGGCCGTTTTGCATGCGATTACAGGGTTTATATTTAGAAATTATTTTTTAAATGAAATCACTTGGATCTTTGACTGAACTAGGCTTGAGAAGACACTTGTCAACATAATAACAAAGCCTAATGGGCTGGGTTCATGCTTACTATGGAGAGGTCTCTACAGATATAAAAGGCACTTAAGAAAATATCTACAGAGATTACCTGGAAGGGTCATTTAGCCTAGTCAGTTACTGCCATTTACAGCATCACATGACAACAAGGACAACACATGGGTCAATCTTGAATATTGCACAGCATCTTAGGTTAATAACAGAAGCCCAAAGGGCTTTAGGTTAATAACTGGGCAGAGAGTAGTCCAGCTACATTAGATTACCTTATTAGACCCATATAACCCTAACAAGGCTAACTAATAAAGCATGAAAAGACATGCTTAAATCCGAACTGTAAATACCAAAGCGTTGCTGTTTTGGAGTAAAAAGTACATACAAGTACACACGATAATTAAATAAAAGCAGTCCCTTTAATTTTTTTATCTTTAGAAACCAACATTACCAAACACCAAACTAAATAAAAATGGAAGTGTATTGTTTGTCTTTGCACAAACGCAAAGACAAGAGGTAGGTTTGACACAAGGGCAGAGTAACATGGCAAAGTCAATGCTAGCAATGCAACGGTAGTCTTATTTTGACAGCTGTCACTTTTATTGCCACTTTAAACTCCTCTTCCTTACACTGTCACTTCCTGAGGAAAAGGCAATTCTCTTCTTTGGGCTGTGCATCACCATTTTCTTTCTTCAATGGGATGAAACAATTAGAGATGACAATAATTCATGAAAATTAAAAAAGGTTTAAGGACCTCTGTCTGTGCAACAACCCTGAAATTGCCAAGTCTTTGCTACAAACAAAAAAAAACTTTCCTAACCATGGGTGACATGAGTCAGAAAACAATACTATCTGTCATTCTAAACAATGAAGCATAATTGCACATCAACAGTAATGTCACAACCACACTAAGAATCTGAGTTTGTTGAATTTGGGGTGGGAACTTGGAAGGCTGGGGGTTTCCACCACTTGACAGTAATTAATCATCTGCCAAGATGCTAGGCTTTTTCTCGTCTCCTAAATATCAGCAAACAACAAAATGTGGCCCTCAAACAAAGACAGTTTGTTCCATTGCAATTTAGGCTGCCTTGTTCACCAGTTGTTCTGTAAACTCACTTATAATTGCATTTTCACTATGGAACAGGAGGCACAGACATGATAAGACACCTTCCAGAAAGTACAGTAAGGTATAGAGGTACTGTATAGTTGGACTGACGGCAAGCATACAAAATAAAATACAAATTCTCAATGCAAAATTCTCTGCCACAATCATGAGACGATAGTCAATCTATTAACCTTGCCCCACCCGAAGGCACCCCATCCTACATCTATTGGCTTACATAACACCTTCCACGGCTGACTAACACTGTGTCAACGTCCGCAGCTGAGGCAAGAATATTATTAAACAACCCCATCTTGCTTTGACGCCAGTTAATAAAAAAACTAATGAAATGATGGCAGATCAAATGTGCAATTAGTTACAAAACCATTCACCTTATTGCACCTGACACGCCAATCAAAAGTTTGTAGGTTTTTATGAGACGCCATGTTAGCATTACTTCAAATATTTGCACAACACCACCCATGACATCTTCTGATGAGAAATGGAATCAGGGCAAATATTCTGCCACAGGTTGAACAATTTTCTAGTGTGTTCTCGTCTGATGACAGTATAATAAAGAGGCTCACAGAAGACCTACAGTAAGATATGCCGACACACTTACACATGCAGACACAGATTCACACTCACACACATTTTAATTGTCAGTTTCATCTCTTGGTTCACACAGAAGGTGACGAGAACAGTTTCAGAATGTACTAGCGATATATTGGCTCCACCCATGCACTAGAAGTTTGTCTAATCATGTCCTCTTACCTAAGTCAAGAGTTCTACCACAGATATTAGAATACCTAAAGACAGAGCAACGTAATGCGTTTCTATGGGAGCAAAAGTGGTGCAGTTCCGGTTTCTTAGGTGGGTGTGTCACCCTACGTCACTAACAGCATTTTGCATTGGCTTGCATGGAGTGCTGGAAATTCTAACTCTATGTACTATACATAGAATTAAAGACCATCAGAATGAATTGGTCATTCTTTGCTCTTCTAATAAATCCTATTAAAACTGATGCTATTGCAGCACCTACGTTAACCTCTTAAGAAACTGCCATTGTTGTTTTGGAGAAACATTCGCTAGCTGTCCACCTAAACCACGCCAGTAGCTATCAGAACGATGCTGATTGGTCAAACACTATGTTGACCAGACTAAATAGGCTGTTCTAACCCTGCATTGATAGCCACCTACATGTATGTATGTAGTTAAATACTGTACATACTGTGTGTGTGTGTGTGTGTGTGTGTGTGTG
>JAODUG010003921.1:0-10927 GCA_027564795.1 Aphredoderus sayanus
CACACACAAACACACACACACAAATACAGACACTCACAGATCACATACAAGAATGTGCATGGTTGTGAAATAGAAAAACCTATAGAAACCAAATCCCTTCAGTCCTCAAAAGTCCAGTTCAAAAGTCAAATTTCCCAGAGAAATTGCACTTAGCTCTTCAGATGTTGTATATTGTCTTACTCTTCAAGCAAGATTTTGCTCTCCTTCTTTCCTGTGATGCATGTGACATTGTTTCCGGTGTTTTTGTCATCCCGGACAAATCTTAACTTCTTTGTGATTCTTTGTCAAACTGATTCTTGCTTAAGCATTATATAATTATCTAAGTATCATGAGTGTGGTTGCTGAAAATGGCTCTCTGTAAGCCTATTTATGGATATTCCATTATATTTCAGCTACAGTAGTCATTTACTACATCAGCCCTCCCGCTGCCCTATGGGTCGTCATAATGTGCCCTATGGGTCAAAATGACCCATAGGGCACATTATGATGTTCCACGGTTGGCGCCCTCTGCTGGTAGAAACCCTAGGAGAGCGGTAGGGTTAAAGCTGAACAATATTTTGAACATTATTATATATGTGTGTGTGTGTGTGGTGTTATACAGTTGTGAGAGTCTGTTAGAGCTTGACATACTGTGTATATATGTATATATATGTGTGTGTGTGTGTGTGTGTGTGTATGTATATGTGTGTGTATATATATATATATATATATATATATATATATATATCATATTTTCTATACAAACATAGTGGAGCAAGTGCACACTCCTATATGTAATCAGATCTACTTTGTTTTCATAGCCAGGCAGGCTATGTGCATTTTGAACTAATGTAAAAACAAAATAAAAAGTTTTAAAATATATCTGCTTTTTCATGTAACCTGTTATAAACCTAAAAATCTGTGGTAGAGTATGGTGTTATACAGTTGTGAGAGTCTGTTAGAGCTTGACATACTGTTATTTGTTTGTTATTGTCAATCTAGAACCGAAAAACAGAAAACAATCAGAAAGAAGTCACTTTCCGTTCATACTGGGTCCTATAGTGATGTCATTGTGGAACATCATGTCATAAAGACCATCAACATGAGATGATAATTATCCAGATTCCAATTATGCTGCTAAACTTTTATTGTCATTAAGATATGCCCAGTAAACGCAGCAGTCATTCAGTAAAAAATGTTGAACGTACATTAGTCCACTGAACTCACCCTGGCTCTGCGTGATGTCATCGGAGTATGATGTCACAGCCCACAGATCACAAGAATACTTGCGATAATTGAAATAACTTACTAATAATAAATTACTAATATAAAAGTAATATACCCTAATATGAAAATTAATTGTGATATTATTCATATTTAGGATAAAATGCTGCGCTCAACATAACTGCTCATAACATGCCAGAACATTGTTTTTTCTGTCAGCGCCACGTTGTTCTTATCCGATTGGTTAAAAGTAGTGGAAGAGGCATGGGACCCAGGAGTACCTGGGTTGTACCATTGTCGTTTTGTGATGGGAGAAAAAGGGGGGGAGATAAATGTCATTTTTCTTTTAAGTCCTTACAATTTATAGAGAGGTGTTGGTCTGTATATTTATTCTAAAAGTATCGCTCCTATACAGAATTTAAATTAATATATGAAATCCGATTTGAATTTTTAAGCGTCAACTTAGCGACAACACTTCACATGTTTCCCTTAGGTACTGCCGATAGCCTCACTTATTCTAGATCCCAGAAACTGAACAAGAAATTCGGGTTATTGAATGTCACAGAAAACAAATACGTGTCACTGGTGGTCCGGGAATTTACACAAATCTCTTTGGAATACATTTGATCTGATATCTGTGAGTTTTATTTACATTTGCACTAACTTCTTTCAGATTTTGTTGTTAGCTTAACTAGCTAACAACATATATAGCACATCTAAAGCTATTAAGTTTTCTTCTTCTCATTATTATTATTATTATTATTATTATTATTATTATTATTATAGGTTACACTGTTAGCTTTATTGCTCAGTGCTATAAACTGATGTAATAGCTTGTGATGTGTTTATTAATGTGTGTATTTGGTATTATCTCTGGTAGCAAGAGTAAGTTAAATTACCGGGCTGACATTAGCTTCATGGCTAACAAAGAATCTGCATTCATTGATTCAGTGACACTGACAGAGAGAGATTGGTCATAATTTGACATATAATAAAGCAGAGGACTTTAGGATGAACTGTAAAGCTTCTGAATCCGCAAGAGACTTTGGCCATTATGTTTATTTGGACTGTGTTTTAGTGGTGTGTGTGTGTGTGTGTGGACTTGACAAGTTGAGAGAATGTATACGATAGGGGAAGGATGTTATGTTTACTATATATTTCGGTTCAGCTCACAAGTGTAAAATTAATACAGTATTGGCCTAATTTTAAATATACAAAATAATACAAAATAATAAGCAATCTAACCCTCATGTTTGGACTCTTCCAGAAGTTAAAGCTGCAATGGGATCATTTTTGTGTTAACTGTTTTATTATCTCTAGTATTTGTAATTAATAGAATAATAATTAGATAACCATTAACATGCCAACATGCTACATTACATAACATGTTGATATATACTTACTTACCAGAAGACTAACTTAAAAAGTCCCATTATTCCTGTTTACTCTTTAGGTGTTTCTTTAGTAAACTGGAAGCATGAAGGCATTGATCCTAGTTGGAGGCTATGGCACACGACTCAGACCTCTAACTCTGAGTGTACCCAAACCTCTAGTGGAATTCTGCAACAAACCCATCTTGCTTCATCAGGTGGAGGCTCTGGTCAAGGTACTAATGTCTCATCTCTTGTCTAACTATCAACATGTGAGGCACAGTTTTGTTTTGAGGGGGCGACCAGATGATTTCAACATTATAATATACAGTAATATGTTTTAGTCTCATAGCTAGCCTTCAACATCTTTTTTTCTTCTTCACTAGGCTTTATACATGCATTTCGTTTTTGTTAATCTCTTTGCACCAACAACTCTCGTCACAACTCCGTACACATTTGTTTTTGTGGGCCATGGGTCAAAACACTAAACTGTGAGTGTCCCTAGTCCAGTGTATATCAAATACACAGGAACACCATGGCACAGACAGATGCTTTGGAACAGTGTTGGAGTTTGTTGCGCAAACTTTATGAAATATGTTTTTGAGTTAATTAATATACACCCTAGATGGCTATGAATGTGTCTTTTTTGGTGTAAATAGGACAAGAGAGCAATATATGATTTGTGTGTGTGTGTTTGTGTGTAGGCTGGTGTGGACCATGTGGTCCTAGCAGTGAGCTACATGTCAGAGCTGCTGGAGAAAGAGATGAGAGTGCAGGAGGAAAGAGTATGTACTTTTACTGAATCGTTTAATTTTTCTTACGTTAATAAAAGTGAAATGTGGATTGGGAGAACTCAATCAGTTACCATGGCTATAAGATGCTTAAAATAATTTGCACTGAAACCATTTACAGAAATGCATATGTCTCTAAACATAAATGATAATACAAACATAGTAATTGTGCTTAATCTGTCCATGGAAGATTAAGCACTATTTCAAAGATTGGCAGTGTGGACCAAATAGAAACATCAGAACAACATGACAGTGATTTTCTATCACGAGGTCAAGGTGGTCGACTACTACCTAAACAGTGGAATGAATGCATGATGTGTTTTATTCTTCAGCTGGGAATAAGAATCTCTCTGTCTCATGAAAAAGAACCACTGGGAACAGGTGAGTTAAGAAGCTACAGCTTAAGGAGAATTACATAAGAGGGAGATTGGAGCATAACAAATTATTTTCTGTGTTTCAGCGGGTCCACTGGCCCTGGCCAGGTCTCTGCTGTGTGAGGATGAGGAACCCTTCTTCGTCCTGAACTCTGATGTCATCTGTGACTTTCCCTTCAGGGAGCTGCTCTCCTTTCATACCAAACATGGCCAGCAAGGGACTATTGTGGTGAGAGAGACCTGAAATCAATAGTGAATTACATCAATAAGCAAAACAATCTGTATACAATATATTGAAAGTGATATTTTCCATTAGTAGCTTAACCCTCCTGATGTCCTTAATTTTATCGTATTTCGCCACCCGGCAGCGCCATATGATTGTGTATGATTTTGTGTATTTTTTAATTGTCATTGTTGTGTGCATTTATTTCTTTATTAATTATTTTTATGTTTTCTTGTGCCTTTTAACCCTCTTGTTGTCTTTGGGTTTCAAACTCACACTTTACTCAGACATCATATGTCTGTGTAAGCTGTAGAATTATGTTTAGCGTTCTCTATCTGCCACAAAGAGCAAGTGATTTGGGTCAGTTTGACCCAGAGGACATCATGAGAGTTATGATGTCTGTCTATACTTTAGCACTTAATCGTGTGTGTTACTGTACGGTGTGTGTGTGTGTGTGTGTGTGTGTAGGTGACTCGTGTGGAAGAGCCCTCTAAGTATGGCGTAGTCGTGTTTGAGGCAGAGAGTGGAGGGATTCAGCGCTTCGTAGAGAAACCTCAGGTGTTCGTCTCCAACAAGATCAATGCTGGCATATACATTTTCAACCTCAGCATGCTGCAACGCATCCAGGTACACATGCACAGACGTCATTACATTACTTTAACTCTCCATACATTGGATTTAATGTCAATGATAAAATGTGTGTGTGTAGCTGAGGCCGACATCAATAGAGAAGGAGATCTTCCCTGTAATGGCTAAGGAAGGCCAACTGTATGCCATGGAACTACAAGGTAATACTGCAGTATTGCACAGTAATCTGGTCGGATACACGAAACTGGGCATTGTGGTGACATGTTACAGTAATGAAACATAAACGTACATGATAAAGTGTTACCAGTGTTAATGGTGTCACAATAACCATGGCAACCAGGTGTTATGGTGGCACAGGAAACAACCAGTAGGTGTTGCAGGAAGCTTGTTGCTCATTTCCCTTATCCTGAATTCCTTGGATAAAAGCTGTCAGGTGCAAAGCTTATATTTTCAGAATATGTATAATTAGTGCTAATAAACCAAAGGACATAGTTATTGATTGCCATGGTAACCTGGCTAGTAAAATATCTTGCGAGCCTGTTTTTTATACAAGATGATTTTCAGACTATGGGAAATGGGATGACTGAAATACTAACAATAGCAATGTCAACCAGGTGCTATGGTAACCAGATAGAACATGTCTTGATAAACGGATTTTATGGTATGGGAGTAACTCTTCTTATCTGGTCTCTGCAGCCTACAGCACCACTAGACGTAAGTCTGAAAGATTGTATGTGCTGGTGTTAGTAGTGCCTTAGTAAAGAACTGGCTTCTACTAGTCTAGTAGTGCACCTGGTAAAGATGGCCAATAACAATAATCAGTACAGCTATGTGCTGGTGGGATCGGTTCATCTGTAGGTGGGGCTAGTGTCATTTGGCTGGCAGAACCCATTAGATCACGACTGAATGGAAAATGGAGAGGGTGTACAGTGTCACTGTTGCCCTCTTTTGCTCAGGTTTTAGCCTTTTGTTGAACTACTTGTCACCCACCTGTATATCTGCCCCACTACCTGTCTGTCTGTGTGTCTAGGTTTCTGGATGGACATTGGTCAGCCAAAAGACTTTCTGACAGGAATGTGCATGTACCTGCAGTCCCTACGGCAACAGGCTCCAGAGAAACTACGTACAGGGCCCGGGTTCCTTGGAAATGTCCTGGTGGTGCGTTTGGCTAGCACACCATCTGGTGCTGCATAGAGTTTAATTGATTAATACCAGTAGATACCAGTACCATAAGCCCCTACGGACACAGTTGTTGCATCAAATGGCCATTATAAGCTACGTTTTGATTGTACAGTCAGTGTGGTACTAAAGGATGGCATCCTTGCTGTAATAATTAATCCCTGGAAGCCCTGCTTTTCTGAACAAATCAGTTTACATGTTTTATACACAGGTACTGGTCATATAATTATAATATCCTCGAAAGGTTTATTTATTTCTGTAATTCCATTCAAAAAGTGAAACATGGATATTATATTCATTCATTATGCACACTGATATATTTCAAATGTTTATCTCATTTTAATTGTGATGATTAAAACTGACTAATGAACATCCAAAATTCAGTATCTCTAAAAATTAGAATATTACTTAATACGAATACAAAAAAAGGATTTTTAGAAATGTTGGCCAACTGAAAAGTACAGTACAGCACAGCACTCAATACTTAGTTGAGGCTCCTTTTGCCTGAATTACTGCAGCAATGCGGTGTGGCATGGAATGGATCAGTCTGTGGCACTGCTCAGGTGTTCTGAGAGCCCAGGTTGCTCGGATGGTGGCCTTCAGCTCTTCTGCATTGTTGGGTCTGGCGTATCGCATATTCCTCTTTACAATACCCCATCGATTTTCTATAGGGTTAAGGTCAGGCGAGTTAGATGGCCAATTAAGAACAGGGATACCATGGTCCTTAAACCAGGTACTGGTAGCTTTGGCACTGTGTGCAGGTGCCAAGTCCTGTTGGAAAATGAAATCTGCATCTCCATAAAGTTGGTCAGCAGCAGGAAGCATGAAGTGCTCTAAAACTTCCTGGTAGACGGCTGCGTTGACCTTGGACCTCAGAAAACACAGTGGACCAACACCAGCAGATGACATGGCACCCCAAACCATCACTGACTGTAGAAACTTTACACTGGACTTCAAGCAACGTGGATTCTGTGCCTCTCCTCTTTTCTTCCAGAGTCTGGGACCTTGATTTCCAAAGGAAATGCAAAATGTACATTCATCAGAGAACATAACTTTGAACCACTCAGCAGCAGTCCAGTCCTTTTTGTCTTTAGCCCAGGTGAGACGCTTCTGATGCTGTCTTGTTCAAGAGTGGCGTTATTATTAGTTGTCAGTTACAATCTTACACTATCAGTCTGTGGGGAATGAATGTATACATAATACAAGTTTCACTCTTTGAATGGAATTACTGAAATAAATTTTCTTTTTCATGATATTTCGTTGTTTTTGTCTTCGTTTTTTTCACCCCTTACTTTACCATAGGCTATGCTGAACATTGACAGGCTTGTTGCTTACAGGCAGTTTGTGCAACAGTTTGTGTGGCAGTTTTATGGAAATCACACTATTTCTATTGAACTAAAGTAATAAATTACTTTTTGAAAGTAATTTACCCAACACTGGTTAAGACATCACTTTTTAACCCTCGTAATGTACTCAGAAATCTAGTATTTGGCCACACGGCGGCACCATCTGTGTGTGTATGATTTGTGTGTTTTTCAATTGGCATTGCTGTGTTTATTTATTTATTATTTAATTATTTCTTAATGTATTTATGTTGTTTCTTTTGTGCCTTTTAACCCTCTTGTTGTCCCCGGGTTACAAAGTCTCACCTTGTGTCAGCAGTGCACATCATGTCTGTGTAAGCAGTAGAATTAGGTTTAGCGCCTTCTATCTGCCACAAAGAGCTAGTGATTTGGGTCATTTTGACCCAGAGGACATTACCAGGGTTAAGTGGCATACATTTATTATGTACAGTGGGTATGGAAAGTATTCAGACCCCTTAAATGTTTCACTCTTTGTTACATTGCAGCAATTCTCCAAAAATCAAAGAAGTTAATTTTATTTCTCATTAATGTACTCTCAGCACCCCATCTTGACAGAAAAAAACAGAAATGTAGAAATGATTGAAAATTAAAAAAGAAAAGGTGGTATGTGATATTTCAGTTTTTCTTTAATACAGTTGCAATAATTTCTACATTTTTAGCCATGGTGAAGCCCCTTTTTTAATGAAGAGTAATTAAGATGCAACAGTACTCAATCACTAAAGACTGGTATCCAATCTGCCATTCCAATGTAAAATGTTTGAAAAAGTTGTTTATAATCAGTTAAATGATTTTATCAAATAACACAACATTTATGATGAATACCAGTCTGGTTTTCAAACCAATCACAGTACTGAGACAGCATTAGTAAAAATTGGCATTAGAACCCTGTGATAAGGTGAAAAACCTGGGAGTCATCTTTGAGTCAGACCTCAGTTTTGAGCCATATATAAGAGATATTACTAAGATTGCTAAGTACATTGCTAGAGTACGACCCTTTCTCTCTCAAGCAAATACTGAGACACTTGCGTCAATGCGTTTATTACCTCCAGGATTGATTACTGTAACGCTTTGCTTTCTGGTCTTCCAAAAAAGAAAACATCTAAACTGCAGCTGCTTCAAAACGCAGCTGCACGTCTTTTGACTAAGACCAGAAAGAGCATACATTACATCTATCCTAAAGTCTCCGCATTGGCTTCCTGTTAATTTCAGAATTGATTTTAAGATCCTTTTTACTAGTTTGTAAGTCACTTAATGGTATTGGTCCAGAATATTTATCAGATTTGCTGTTATCAAATGAACCTACTAGAACCCACAGGTCATCTGGTAGAGGCTTTTATTATCCCTAAAGCCTCAACTAGAGGAGTCCTTTAAATATTATGGCACGTGTCTGTGGAACACCCTTCCTGAGTGAAGCTGGAAATGTGGACAAGTTTAAAGTCAAACTAAAGACTACCTATTTAACCAGGCTTTAAACTCAACTGTATTTATTTGAATTTATATATTGGTTAATTTATTTTAAACTTGATTTATTATATTGTTACTATTAACCTTTCATTTTACAGTTCTTTTTAATACAATGCTCTGCTTATATTGTTTCCTCACAGCAAATGTGAGTTTTATGCTATATGTGTGGAGGGGGTGAATGTGGCACCTGTCAGTTTAGTTCTCTGGCAGCGGATGGACATTTGGGGGCGGAGGGTTGGGTTCGAGGATCCTGGTTGTTTTAGCCATCCTTTGGGGCTGTGGGGCCTTTTTTATAGTGCTTCTTCTTTAGTCAGAGCATGGAAATTGGGGGTGTGGGCTTGTGCAGTGATGTGTTCTGGATCTCCGGCCGTGTGGTTCTGGGGGCGGATCATTGGGCACTGGTGTGGTGTGGGTGGATTATTACTTTGTCTTCTGTGTTCTATCTCCTGAGTGGAGGTGGAGGGGTGGTTTGGGGGTAGAGGACTGAGTCCGAGTATCTTAGGTTTCGTTTTTGCCGGCTTTTGCCGGACTGAAACTTAAACTTAGGTTTAGCTGGAGGGAGGTGGTCCATTAAGTCACCTGCGTCGTGTCTGTGTTCGGTGGTACCCTGGTGCCGCATCGTTGGGGGTCTGGGGTATGTTGGTATGTGGGCTCATTGCTTCAGTGTCTGACTGAGATTGAAGTGGTTGGGGAGGCGGTCTGTGGTCCCGGGTTTCGGGGATAGCAGGGATGGGACTACGGCTGTTTGGGCATGATTTTCTGTTTTCCCAGGTTTGTGGTTGGAGAGGTGGGCTGATGGGTGTTACATGGGGTGGTTTTATTACATTGTTGTTTTTAGAGTATTGTTTTTAATGGTTTCGTAGTGTGAAGCACTTTGTGTTACATGTATGTGTATGAAAAGTACGGTGACCTACCTTGTGCAAAAGCAAAACAATTTAAACACCAAACAAAACTACAAAACACAAGCAAATGAACAAAACATCTAAATATTGATTAAAACACATGCTCAGCATTTAGGAAATGAGCTTCAAATGTCACAACACAAACAGAATACACAACATTACTCCAATAACACGATCGCGCTACAAAAGCTTGAAGCACAAAACAAAGGCCTGCAACGCAAAAGCCTGCAACACAAATGCAAAAACAGAAATGCTCTGCAGGAGTCTCGCAACATATTCCAATTACATATGAGAAGTAAGTAATAAAATTAAAAACGGAGGTGAACTGAAAATTTATATCGGCTTTGTTCCGACCTGGTTGTCAACCCGGTTCCTCCTGCTCTCTAAGCAGATACTCTACAAGACACGCTAAAAACATAAATAATAAATATAAATATATAAATCTGAGACGGGCACGCCCATTGACTAGGAGATTGATTTGTCAGGTAATGTTTAGAATAATGTTATCGTCATTACCGTTGCATAAATAAATCATTTAAATAGTAAAGTATTTTCTTTTATCTTTAGCTAGGGGCTGGATAGGCTTCTGACAGAGGGATATACAGTAACCTTAACCCTCGTAATGTCCTCTGGGTCAAAACAACATCAATACATAAATAAATAATTAATTAATATATAAATACACACAGCAATGACAATTGGAAAAACACACAAATCATACACAATCAGATGGCGCCAAATACTAGATTTGAGTACATTACGAGGGTTAACCAGCTCTGGTGCATGAACTGTTCACGTCACGATGATGAAATGTATTCGTAATATACACATTTATGGTTGTGATTTATTTATTAATTAATTGTAATTTTCTGTCTAGGTGTCTAGCATGTTTTGTAGAGCATCCGCTTAGCAAGTGGGAGGAACTGTGTTTGTGTCCAGGTTTGAGCCAACCTGGTGACACACATTTTAATATTCATTTTCAGTTCACCTCCTTTTTTAATTTTGTTACTTACACCTTTCATATAGAACTGTAATGTGTTGCGAGACTCCTGCACAGCGTTTCTGTTTATGCATTTGTGTTTCATGCTTTTGCTTGCATGTTGCAGACTTTTGCTGTTGTGTTGCAGAATTTTTCTGTTGTGTTGCAGACTTTTGCTTGCGTGTTGCAGGCTTTTGCTGTTGTGTTGCAGACTTTTGCTTGCGTGTTGCAGGCTGTTGTGTTGCAGGATTTTTGTTTTGTGTTGTTGCAGGCTTTTTGTTTTGTGTTGCAGACTTTTTCTGCTGTTTTTGCAAACTTTTCTAGCGTGATCGTGTAATTGGAGTAGTCTTGTGTGTATTCTGTGTGAGTTGTGCCATTTGCAGCGTTTTCTGAAATATTTAGATGTTTTCTTCATTTGCTTGTGTTTTGTAGTCTTGCAGGTCTTTCCTTTTTAATTGTATTGCGTTTGCACTTGTCGGCCACTATATAT
>JAODUG010003922.1:0-10925 GCA_027564795.1 Aphredoderus sayanus
ATCATATGTGTGTGTAAGCTGTAGAATTAGGTTTAGCGCCTTCTATCTGCCACAAAGAGCTAGTGATTTGGGTCATCACATGGGTTAATTATTTCCTTGCGTCTGGCAATGAA
Organism: Aphredoderus sayanus; assembly: GCA_027564795.1. Classification (NCBI taxonomy): domain Eukaryota; kingdom Metazoa; phylum Chordata; class Actinopteri; order Percopsiformes; family Aphredoderidae; genus Aphredoderus; species Aphredoderus sayanus. The sequence continues at coordinate 114 of JAODUG010003922.1, forward strand.
TTCCTCACACTGTTAATTGATCAATATAAAGTTCACCACATGCTTGGATGAATACAGTATGCATCCCAGGCTGCAATACTAGCAGGAAAAATACTTATGCCATATCTAGAGTTTGTGTAAAGTTACAATAAATTCCATGTCATAGTAAGGTTTTAAAAATAACTACTTTGATGTGGTTTTCCGGCAATCAAATATGATCATAAGTCAGTTTTATAAATGAGGCCCATGGTCTGACTGCTCCTGTGGCGAAGGAAACACGGTTTCAGTTAGGAGCTTTCTAATAAACAATTTTGTGAAACATAATTAGAGATCCCAGAGAATAAAGAATTGTAACTAAATATTTGGAACAAATTAAGTTACTTAAGCTGTAATTATAAAAAAATTTGTTCAAAGCATTCCCTAGGATATGAATAGCTGATTCAGGGCTTGGTTAGCTACAGCAACATAGCGTTGGCATATAGTAATCTGATCTTCTCCCTATCACCACAGGTGCCACAACAGAAACACACTGTTAGTGTCACAAAAGACCTGAACTAGTACATCACTCACAATGCACCAGACCAGGAAGCAACTGATCTTAATGTACAAACCTCAGAGTTGCTGCTGGAAGAGAGACAGATTAGAAACATGAATGATTATTGTTTTATTATTTTAAATTTATTTACTTTTCTTTATTTTTGTTATGTTTTGTTGTTTCTTTTTGTAATTTAATTTGAATTAAACATTTAAAGCACTTTACTTTAGGTCATTGTGATATATGTAGCCTATACAGTAATTTCCGGACTACTGAAGTCATGTTATTTTAGTTGTCTGGCTGGTCCTGCAAGTATATTCCGGAAGTAAATTATGTGTTTTTGTCTACAGCATACCGACTATAGTCAAGAGAAGGCACTGTATGCTGTATACTCATAACAATTGTGAACTGGCTACTGTACCATTAAAATATAAAAGCGACTAATACTCTTTTGTGATTTATAGTCTGGAAAATAACGGTAGTAATAATACAAATTATAATCAGAATAATTAACATTGTTAGAATTAATAAAGAATATTATTATTAACTTAATAGATTAGGTGTTGCTCACATTTGGAAGTTCAGAGTCGGTTTTGTGATGGGAGAGAAGTCGGTAGGTTTCCAGATTGTTCTCAAAGCTCCTAAATAGCAGATATAAAAACATTCAATCAGAAAACGGCTGGGTCTCACAATAGATTTAATCCATACAAAATTAGAAGCAATACTGTATGTAAAATAATTGTCAGTAGTGAGAGTATTTCACATGTAATACAAGAGCATTTTCAGTATGTTAAAGCTATTTCAGTAGTAACATCACACAGGGTGTAGGGTGGTCTGGTGGTCTGGGTGTTTGACTCCCAGCTGGAAGATTGTGGGTTCGAGCCCCGGAGTTGCTGGACTAGCTGCAAGCATCCTTGGGCAAGATGTCTAACCCCAATTGCTCCCAGTGGTTAGTTGCTCCTTGCATGGCTTGCACTGCCATCAGTTTGTGAATGTCCAACTACTGACAAATGTACTACTCATAAGTTGCTTTGGATAGAAGTGTCTGCCGTAAATGTAAATCCAGTTCATTGGTCAAAACTACTGTACTACCACAGGCTTATATCTCTAGTGCAAAGTGTAGAAAGATGACAGAAGAAACCCCTACTTCATGAATATATTGGCTTGTAAAATAATAGTTTAGAAACATCTGTGACAAACAAAGGTAGAGGGATGTACAAGATTAATTGATTATATTCCAGTGTGATGGATGTGTTCATGTTAAAAAACATTTGTGAAATACTAATGTTTTACATGATTCCGAAAGAAATAATTATACTTACAGTAATGACAACTTGTATACTGTATATTTTACTGTGTTTTTCCATCAACTCTTGTTAGAAATTAGAACTTGGACATGCTCTGAAAAGCATGACATCTCAATAATCAGCAGTATCACATAATACTGAACTTTAGTTAAACCCTTGTTTTGCACAACCAATGATTGCCTTCACCACTATGGCAAGCAATATTGTAGAAAAGATTAAGCACGCATATGCACAATTATGACATAACATTGTCATGAATATCTGTCTGTTAGTGTTCTCACAAATGTGTTTCATAAAGCCCAAGATAGGAGGGTTCATTTTATTGTGAAAAAGTGTCTGCCTCAGTTAACAATAGCCACAAATAGCCACATCTAATCTAAAAGTGACCTTTGAGCTTCAGAAACGTGTTTTATAAATGTTACCTGCCACGTAGCTTAACCGCCTCTTCAAACTTCTTCTCATCCATGGCCTTCTGAACCTCCTGAGTCTAACAGAGCACAGAAGATTTAGTCTCCAAAGGATATCATGCAAGAAGTCAGAAGGCAACATATCAAATAACAACATGCCGATCACAATATTTAGGTTTGCCCTTTGTATTTAGTGTATTCCTAGTGATAAAATGTAAATCTGATTCTGACTTAATGTCAATGTATGAAACACATCTTCTGTATTTACAGTATTTTAGGTCCCAGAAAGTTCTGTTACAGGATCCAAGCAGTGTACCTTTAAACACACATGTACGTACCATCTGAACACACTCCATGAGTGGAAGGCGTACAGCCTGGTTTCCAACCAGTGACACAACACAGGCGGGGGTTTCAGCGGAAGCCTCGAGCAGTGCCAGGACCGCCTCCACGCCCATCCGACTGGCCTGCAGAGGTCAGAGGTAATTCCAAGGTCACCCCAGCTCACAAACAGACAGGTGGCTAACACAGCAAACAGCTGTCATACCAGGATCCTGTCGAAGGCAGAGGGTGTGCCACCACGCTGGACGTGGCCCAGGATGGTCACTCTTGTATCGAAGCCTAGACGCTTGACCACCAGCTAAACCAGAAACAAGCAGGTGGGATGGGCGAAATACAGGATGAGATATATCTCACATGTACTTGCATATATATACATACATACTGTGTACATATTAATTTATATATACATGTTTTACAAGACACATATACATGAGTTGGATTGAGGGTTTTAAACTACAAAACTGTGTCAAAGTCTCCATGCAATTACAAAGGGGTTTAATGTTACTTTAATTGGTCACTTTTGGGGGAAATATTGATAGCTGACGTGTTCAAAGTTTTACATCCAATCTTTCGAAAGCTTATCTTATTTTTTAGACAAATCTTTTAAGTCTGGCTAATCTTGAAACACATCACAACACATGTCCCACCTTCATTTTCTTTTTCAACTAAACATTAAGCTATTTCATGGGGACTTTGCTCTGTTGTTTATTATTAAAATATTTCTCTAATTATCACTATTGTTAACTAAAACTACAGTATTAAAAAAAATTACTACATCTTCATAAAACTGGAAGAAATGTGAAGGGTTTATTTCCAAATGAGAAAACGCTATAAAGTATGCATTCCAAAGTACTTCTTACTGTTTTGTGCTCTTGCTTATTTTGATTGGGAATTGCATTAGGGAAACATACTTCTTTACTACAATTCAACACTTTGATCAATACTGGAATCAAACCCTTCAAATCCACAGAAGACAAGTACCAAGTTTGTCTCTTTTGACAAACACACAGGTGTCATGCAGGTGAGAGGGAAGCATGCAGAACATCTCCTGTCCTGTGACAGTGTTTAGCGGTAAGGAACCTTGTTCCTTTGCAGGGTTCTGATATGTTCTAAAACGACCTGATGAAGAATGAGTTGACATGATGATGCATGCAAACATTCAGGTGAAACAGAATGTTCATGAAATAAGCAAATAATGAATTGCTATGTTATATAAATGGGTGGATTAGACATTTTAGCAGCAGCCACGTTTAGTTATCTTATCAAAAAGAATGTTTATATTTCTCACAGTACATCATCAAATGAACATGCTTCGGAGCTTTTGGAAACACTTCAAAGGGAAAAGCAGTGATTTAAAAAATATTTAAAGCATTTAAAGTGTGTAAAAAAAAGTAAACACACCAAATGTTGACCAACACAGACAGACATAAGTCAGTCTTGGCCACAGTAATACTTACATCTTTGATGTATTCAGCAGAAATAGGCTTGTTGTGGCAATCTATGGCGCCTTCAGCTACTATAATTATATTCAGCCTTTTCATATACTCGCGATTCTAGAGGGGCATAGAAAGATACAACACTGAATACATAACAGAATATGTTTTGCATTCCCAAACACTGGGTCCTGTAAAACGGGGATAACTTCATGCCAACCCAATAACATCATAGAGCTTCTCTTGGCATTCTGTATTGGCATTTCAGTTGAACCCAGCAGGGCCAGCTTTAGGTGTCCCCTCTGTGTCCGGTAGGGCTGGTGGGATGATACTTACGTCCTTCACAAACACTGACGTGATTGGTTCTCCATGTCTGTCTGTCGCACCTTCAGCGACTATGATAATATTCAACCTGGAGCCTCGAGAGCGACTCTGTGCAACACATACACTGTCAAACTACTACAACCTGAGTACAACGTCTGCACAACACACTAAAACTACTTTACACACTACAATTGAACTACTGTACAATGATTACAGAATAATCAGTAAAACCACACTAAAAACAACCAACTATACTAAAAACTACTGGATACACATGAATTCTGCTTACACACTTAACCTACATTGTACAGTATAATAACAATGACTGCATGAATGCTAACCCCTGTATACCTACCACAACATTTAAAATCCCACTAAGAACTAGAGAATACTGTACACATTAAAACTATAAAATACAAAGTACAACTACACACTATAAACTACCGTATACACACTACAAAATACTGACTACTCACTAAAACATTTTTTTTGTTCAACCACTGTTTAAGCACTTAAACGACTTTAACGTATGCACACTACATTTGCTAAATACACACACAAAAAAAACACTAAAAACTATAATATGCTACTAATGACTAGTATATTAAATACCTGAATCTACTTTCCACAGTCACCTACACTAAGAATTACTGTATGCATACTAAAACCCACTGCATACTATTAAAACTACAGTATTTGAATCACACTAGAACTACTATACACATTAGACATGCACACATGCAATTGTACCTCTGTCAACTTGATTGTGTGTGTGTGTTACCTCAGACAATTTCTGACACATGATGTCCTCCCAGCCATCTTCAGGAGGCATCTCAGGGATCAGAACCCAATCTGCTCCACAGGCCAGGGCACTGACTAGAGCCAGGTATCTAAATATGCAGAAAGATATATTAATATACATACATATTAATATAGATACAGCAGCACGGTACTGACTAGAGTCATGCACCTTAAAGGTAGAGTCAGTGATGCTGGAGAAACCTTCTTGGTTTTTGAACTCAAAAACATAAACACATCATAACATCAGAAGCTTTGCCCCACATTGGAAACCCATTGCCAAGGCTATGATATTGTTGTTTGGTCTGCACCACGGTGAACCTTTTATGTTTCAGCATGCAAACAGAACAGGCAGCTAGTGGACAAAAGTGGATTAGCTTACAATCTCTGACTCCACCATTATGTTTTACTGTGTACACACAGCAGGCCAGCACACTGAGTAATGTCTTACCCACAGTGTCTCCCCATCACCTCCAGCACAAATGTCCTCTGGTGGCTGAAAGACAGCATTAATACAGTGTTAATACACTATGAACACATTCTGAATATAGTCTGATAAAGGACAACCTTGCGTCACTGTCGGTGATGTGCTGCTTTACAGAGAACCTCATAAATACATGATCCTTGTTCAGAAGATTTGCTAATAGTTTAAGAACTGCCGTTCTCATTCTGGCAAAAGAATCAATGATTAATAACGCAATTCTGCATGTTATTTGGGTTTTGTCAGATTTGATTGATCACATATTATCATGACGTGAACATGACAAAATCATTGAGATATAAAAATGTAAGGCAGTAGCATGGACACCTACTAGTATAAAGACCACAGACCCCTGCGATCGCTGTCACTGCAGCGATAGTTACAGTAGATGAGGCAAGTAGGTATTTTAATATTAATTCAGTGCAGTTTTACTTTGGGGCAGGGCACTATTTATAGACAACAGTGTGACTAGAAGTGTGTATTATAAATGAGACCCTAGGTGTATATCAGGTGATCTCTGACCTCTGAGCTGTGGTCATGATAGCATCCACCACCTCGATGATGCGGTGCAGGGCGGAGTCTGTCCCAATGGTCATGTCAGTCCCACAGAAGTCATTGTCGATGGAGCCCACCATGCCTACAATATGCAGCTCTGAGTTAGAAGCTGCTGCCTCCTTACTGATGTGACCTAGAGAGGTGGGGGAGAGAGGGGAGGGGAGGGAGGAGAGGACAGAAAGGGAAGGGGAGAAGAAGAGAGGGAAGGAGAGAAGGTGAGGAGGGGGAAGGGAGGGAGGCATGAAGAGAAGAGAGGCAAAGGTGAGGCAATAGACCATGAGGAGTGAAAGTCCATATCTGGATAATAATCAAATCCAGATCTGAAAGGCCAACACTATGACCATCCATCTTAGCTCCCCCAATGTATGCACCTTGCTGCACAAGCTCATCCAATAAGCCACTCCACTCCTCTCTGAAGAGGTTAGCCCCGGTCAAGCTGCCATCTCCACCAATCACACACAGGCTAGTGATACCAAGGTTTACCAGGTTACAGGCAGCTTTCAGTCGCCCTTCATGGGTCCGAAAGTCCTTACAGCGAGCGCTGCCAATCACTGTGCCACCCTGTAGCCACACATAACACCAGGAGGACAGTTATGGACTGCTGGAATCATCTATTTAACATGGGATTAACAATGTTTTTTAGTGTTTTTTATCCTTTTATTGCTATTTTGAGACACGACACAAGTGCAACTGATCTGTAACCATGGTAACAAGGTGTGTGTGATTACCACTTGTAGCATGCTGGATACACTCTCCCAATTGGCCTCTCTGATGTTTTCTCCCCCATCTACCATCCCCTGGTAACCCTGGGAACACAACACACACACACATTCATATTTGGGTTATACTTGTAAATCTTGTTATTTTACATTAATGCAAAGATGCACATAAAACATACTGTAAATATAAAACTGAATTGTTCATCTACAGTATATTATTGTTATTGTAAAGTTCCTTTACTACATTTATACTAGTACATTAATGACTGTTACAGGTATAATGATTAACTGAATAATATAGAACCCTGATCCCTAATATTGATTGATTAAGATATTATCAAACTGTCTTATGTCTTTCAGATTTAAAATTAAAAAAATTATAATTAGCTTTATTAGTTAAATTACTTCTATATCATCTTCTAAAATCTAATCTAATCTAATCTAATATAAACTAAAATTGCTATTATCAGAGCTCAGTCGTGACTGCAGACTTTTTGGGTCTCTGTCTTCTTAGCAGAACAACCACAAATAGAAAAGTGTCCAGCACCGGAAGGCCTGCTGCCCAGTAGGATTATGGGTAATGAGATGTGTTTTCTATAACAGGAAACTGGATAACATAACTACAGTAGAAGATGCAGACACACATGGCCTATATTTACAGTATTTTTGTATTATGAATCTGGTTAACAATGTAGCAGTAGTTGTGTTATTATTCTGGTTATTAATATGTTTTACCTCATGAATAAAGTACACTTTGGCTCCGACATAGATTCCCATACGGACCACAGCTCGCACAGCCCCATTCATACCTGGAGAGAAGGAGTTGGTAGTGTTTGAGAGAAGGAGATAGAAAAGAGGGAAAGGAGGAGAGAATGAGAGAGAGAGGAAGAAAGGAGAGAGAAGGAGAGGAGGAGAGAGGAGAGATAGGAGGGCAGAGAGGAGAGGAGTTTGTTTTAAGTGATTTTGACAACCCTATGGGATGGTGGCCATGAGACTGAGCTTAATAGTTACTTCACTGTATTAGCAAATTATGCAGATAGATGGTTAAACAATTTGTGAGTGAGAGCTTGCCTGAAACATGTATGTGCTGCTGCTGCATATATGCTGTTACCATGATAAAACAACATGCTGTGATAGAATGTAGAACCAACATATAATAGAAAATACTGTCTTTATCATCCACCAGGATGGAAACTGGCTTTGGCTTACCAAACACAAGAAACAGACAAGCTGTTAGCAAAACAAGATATAGTCTTCAATACATAGTCTTGCTTAACAATGTTGTGCATACAGCCTATTGACACTGATGATCTGTGACTGCGCTGCAGTACGATGACAGGCAGCATAACGTCATACTATATTCTATGTTGCCATAGCAGTTGCCATGGGCAACACCATGTTGCTGTTTATGTATAGGCATAGAACTACTGTACACACATAAAGCTAATACGGTATTGTAGTGCCTTACACGTGGAAAAGAACCCTCAGATCCCTCACATTTGTAGTATTTCATTCGTATTTCATTTGTCGTGGGAGGGATTGTTGCAAACAGACTCATTTTAATAAAACATTGGCCTATCGAGTATCGACAGTCCGCGAATTTCCGAGGAAATAACTACAGCCTCGGGCACGCGCATTACGTAATATTATGGACTCGCGTAGACAAGTGCCACATTTCCTATTAACTGCTGCGCTGGGTTTCTAGTGAAAACTAACTCTGCTGAAGATATTTACAAAATGCCTGTCGTCAATTTATAAACTAACTATGCAGCATAGCCTATTTGCTCCGCTGCCAAAACTGTTGGGTCTAGTCTAGTTTGCCTTATAATATTTCCTAATTTCTCTAACCTAATATTGGACACCAGCCTCCCGGGCTGAGTCACCTCTAAACCCGACCTTACTTGTGTGCCAATACCACGGTTATGCGCAGCGCGCAACACTTACAGTAGCCGATAGGCCCAGCTCCGCACAACTCGAGTGTGACGCTGCTTCCACGGAAAGATCGTTCTGCCTGTGGCTAAAGTTTTAACGGTAAACCAGCTGACCGGCCGGCAGGAATGACTAACGAAAAGAACACAGTTCTTTATTAAAGTCATTATATATATTGATATATTCGATTATTATGATATCCAATCATTTAATTGGAAATATCATATCAAGATCGACTTGGCACATCTCAGAATGATATGAATTTTCAGGCAGATGCAAACACAAATGGTCTGCACCGAGCTATTTGAGGAGAAACTGACAATAAGCTTAAGGCCTAATATATATAGCCTATGTCAGTTTATGTCAACTTGTATATTAACGTGTGAAAGCCACAAACTGGCCACTTGTTGATGCGCCGCCTGATGTCCCACAATAAATACATCTAATAAATGTTTTTTTTAATTGACATGCGAATACAATTTGGATCGTTCCTAAATACGACAGTGTTTCACTGAGGAACACATAGGCTCCACATAGACTATGGAAGTTCATTTTAAATTGACAGATTGTATGTTGCATGTAGGCCGTAAATGAAGGACACGCCTAAATGATCCGCCAAGCCAATCTTCTTTGGTTACACGGGGTCCCGGTTTACGGCCAAATGGATGGATTCCTGGTACCTTGAGCATCTCCTCCGCTGGTCAGGACACCGATGGACTTCCCAGCACCAGACAGATTCTCGAAGAACTTCTTGGTGTCCTGTCGTGTCGGCGCCATGCCAGCCATGTGCCTAAAATGTCAAGTTCACTGCAAATATCGTTATAACGTTAAAATACTTTAAAACGTAAAAGCTGCAGAAGCTGAGCAGATATGAAGCGTTCCTCTACGCTGTACTGCTCTAGGACTGCAGAAGCCACATACCCGTCCTAAACCAGCCAATGCAGCAACTCCCTGTCGCTTGACTGACAGCTCAGCACTCCAATATGTTTCAGCATCACGTCGGCAATCTTAATTGTTACAACCAACTGTGGCCAGCAGCTGAGGGCGGGCCTAAACCCGTTAAATCTGGAATAATTCCGTTTGTTGAGGAATTACAATAGGCCTATCAACTGATATATCACACAGTATTGACGAAAGTAAGGAAAGTATATTTTATGTAACCAGCCCCAGCAGAATTAGACCTAAATAGTAACAACACAATTAACAGTAATCAGTACGTAGGCTACATGTTAGGCTACTGTACTGTTCATGTAGCTATCAGGGCAGGCCTATGTCTATTATGTATACAGTAAATAACGCAGCACAGCACAACAATAACAGAAAACAAGTTAACACAACACAACATAATAACACACTAACACACAATTATTTTTTTATTCTACATATTCCCACCTGACCTAAGCTGACACAGAACAATTCTTCCTCCAATTGGGGGGGTGGGGGGGGGGTATAGGCTTATGGTTATTCGGTTTGCAAAGCCAACTCTCGCTACAGTAGCCTGTGTGATAAGCGTGTTGGGGGTATGTAGAGGACACAGCACACACAGCGTGTTTGTGAGATAAAGTCTTTACCCGGACCTCACGTTTTGTAATCACAGCAGATAGAAGAAATACGTTGGCAACAAAATGTGTATGTTGTCATACTTCTTGCCAAACTATATAAAACTGATGCAAATGAACTGCGTGATGAATACTATGGTGAAAGTTATTCTTATATTGTATACAATTATGTCATATTGTTTACAATAACCTGTATGTGTGCTACATTTTCTCGGTATGTTGTTAGAGAAAATTAATTAAGTTACCATGTTATCACTTACTTGACAAAAAAAACAAAAAGTATAATGTTAATCCTGTCCCCATATAATTTTACTGAAAGATAGAAACAAGCCATATAAATATAAAAAATTAAATATGTAGGCTATTTGTGTTTAACCCTCCCGCTGTCCTATGGGTCGCAGTGACCCAGTGCACTCGCCAGTAGCGGGCGCCAAATACAACACGAAC
>JAODUG010003923.1:0-10925 GCA_027564795.1 Aphredoderus sayanus
TTTATCCAAAGCGACTTACATGTAGTACATTTGTCATATAGTTGGACATTCACAAACCGATGGCGGTGCAAGCCATGTAAGGAGAACCTAACCACTGGGAGCAATTGGGGTTAGACATCTTGTCCAAGGATGCTGGCAGGTGGTCTAGCAAGTCCGAACCCCCAACCTTTCAGCTGGGAGGCAAACACCCACACCACTAGACCAGCCTACACTTTATTACCCCTCAAGGGAAAATTGATTTGCAGAAGTGCTGAAACAGAAAACAAATACATATATAAAGACATAGGACCATAATTGTAACCATTACAGTGTTAAACAACTCTTTGCATGTGAATATTCAAAACGGTGAAATGGTAGCATCACCATCATAAAGTGCTTCTGAGCAGTGCTATCAGTAGCTCAGGCTCAGGAAAATATATACGTATTGTTTTTTACCCTGTGGAACCTGTGTCTACGCCCAGAAGGGAGAAGAATAAATTCCTACAAGAGTGGGTGGTCAAGGCTATGACAGTGCCTTGACTCAAACTTGGCTATCATAGATGTCTGCTTAAGATAGCTACTGTGTGCAATTTTTACCCCTGGTTACCTTAACAATGTTGGAAAAACAATTTTCCCGTACCACTGAGATTCCCTAGCCTCGCGTGACCATCCTGATCTCGCGAGCTTCAATTTATTTTCGCCTTGAGAATCAGTCTGCAAATTCTGGGGATCATTGCGACTGTAGTCTGGGGATCATTGCGAGTAGCATCTGAACGTTCAAATTAGCGTCGTCGTTATTGCCAAGGGCGTTTTGTAGGATTGACTTGAGTAAGCGACTTGAAACTTGAAAATAACAATGGCGGATTAAAAAAAGATAAACGTAGATGATGCTATATCATCAACTGTAGACTACCTGTATATCTTCATTGAAAATAGAACAACAGCACTGAAGGCCTTTTTAGATGGTAAATATGTTTTCGCTGAAGTTACAATGACAGACAAATGGTTCATCCAATCAACAAGATGTTTATGAAAGAAACCACCCTAAACAAACAGTTCCTATGGACAGCTTCCCATGGATTTGTGAACCACAATCCAGCTGGCATTTCCCATTTAGAGATTAGAGATTCCCATACCACGAGTTAAAACAAAAACGTAATAATGGACACAATTAAAGATTTATAAAATAGATTTACAGCTGTGGAAATTAAGAGACCACTGCACATTTTGTGAATGTAACAGTATAAAAATAGTGTAAATGTTAAACATTTAACATAAATAGAAATATTTTAAATATAAACTGTAGGGTGTAGTGCCTACTTATGGTTGAAAAATGATCATGTCTCAAAAATAGTTTATGTTGACATACAAAACAGAAACTTTAAAATCTACTTTGCATATCAGAATAAATAGTGTCAAGCTTTACTGTATGCAAGACACACAGATCATTGAGTCTGCATGGATAAGTAGGAACCTTTGAAAATACAACCTTGTAGGCTGGGATGATATAACCTGACATGCCAGATGGATTGTGTTTTACAAATCCATCTGGGAAGCTGTCCATAAGAACTGTTTGTTTAGGGCAGTTTCTGTCATAAACATATTGTGACTTGATTCGATAAACCATTTGTCTGTCATTGTAACTTCAACTACTCAGATCAACAAACCATATGACGTATGAAATTAAACTATCGCCGAAACAAGTTGAGCGAAAACATATTTTCCATCTAAAAAAAGGCCTTCGGTGCTGTTGTTCTATTTTCAATTAAGGTTTAGTCTTCAGTTGAGATAAAACTGACGATATAGCATCATTTGCGTTTACCTTTGTAAGATCCGCCATTGTTGTTTTTAAGTTTCAAGTCGCTTTCTGTCATCACACCTAACAACGATGCTGATTTGAGAGTTCAGATGCTACTCGGACTACTCGTTCATCCCCAGCTTTTCCAGACTGATTCTCGCAGCGAAAATAACTTGAAGCTCGCGAGATCAGGATGGTCACGCGAGGCTAGGGATGATAGTGTATACTCAGATAATCATATTATCTAAATGGCTCCTAGGGCATGATCCCATAAAAGAGAAGAAAATAAACCTCAAACAATAATAAGCTAAACAGCGCATGCCTCAAAGAAATGGTGGATACAGAATGTGTGTATATAGCTCAGGTGACGTGATGGTTGCTGGCTGATGCTGTGGTTGTTTCCATTGCTTTCACCAATGGGAAAACAAGAGCATCTGGCTAATCAAGGAAGTGTGCTAAATACACATGACTAATACAAGATACTGTATGAGGAAGGACAAGCCATAAACCATCTGTCCCAGTGTCCCAAATAACATATGACTTGTCTATCCGCCTTTGAAAACAAAGAACAGAGAAGCGATTACAACACACAGAAAATGTGATGTCATGTCCCTTGCAGGTAATTTTTTGTTTGCTTAGGAAGAAATAACTCCATGTCTTCACATAGAAAATAGTTGTATCATTATGACCTTTAAATCATTTTGTATTGTAGCACACAAAATGTTACTTTTATTTCACTATCAATAGTCATTTAATTTACCACATTATTAAAAATGTAGCGTCGTCCCTATCCATGCACTCTGGGCTGAGAACTGACTGTACCAATCTATCACTCAGGGTGGAGGAGCCATGCTAGAAACTAGTAAGATAAGTTTAGGCCTACTATTGCGAGAAAAAAGCATGGGAGCTGGGGAGTAATGGCGTGTTCCAGTTGTAATCTGAATATTGATAAGGACAATATATTTTTTTCTTTTTTTTTATTCCCTACCTAAAACTACGCCTATTGATTTCATACTGGAGCACAAGTTGTAAACACCTTGGTGCCCACCTGCCACGGGGATAGCCTATATTGTAATAACGCTGGAAAAAGTTACTGGGGAGTTCAATGGAGTGTATAAATATTATTATACAGATAATTTTGTGGTTAGATACAGATGATACAGCATGATATTTTAAAATGGAATAATGTAAGCAATGGAAAAGGCATTCAAAAGTAGACTCAATTACCAGCCAATAAATGGTAGGACAGCAACACGTATGTTTCTCCAAGCAACACAGAGAATGCGTGCCATATAAGGCAATCGGATACTAGGGTGTGGATGCATAATTTTGGCAAGAAAGCTATTGTCTGTGGATATGGTACAGTAATTGCCCTGCCAGTCACCATGGCATGCTATGGTGGGCGGATGAGGTATTTGCCTCAGTGAAGACTGAGGAACTATATCTGTGTGTCATTCAGTAGCCATTCAGTATAGCGATGGGTGTTAACGACTTCCATTTTGATCAGATAAAATGTAATAATAAGTATCCTGATACCGATACTTTGACATCTTCGTGTGCACAAAAACAAATAAAAATCAGCAAGTAATATTTGAAAGCTTTGGCACTGTATTTAATAAACAAAGATCACACATCTGTTTTGTTGAAATTGCTATATATATACAGTATCTTATGGATCTAAAGAGAGTATGTGGTATTGACTTTTTTATATGATGATCAATTCTCAAAATTCCCATCAGGACCAGAATTATAAATAGCTTTATATTGACTCCAGTATATAGTTAAACTCCACATGAATCTTACCATATATGCAACATAATGTAACTCTCCTTTCTTGTGTCCAAAATGCCCTGGTAAATCATATATGGCATGTTTGTTTTCTGCTCTCATGCACTGGTGTATAGATATTTTAATGTGATCAGATACTCCTATTTAATTAATAATTGTTAAAAAAAAGATTTTAGGAATTGACACATTTGACAGCTGACAGATTAAGATGATAAAGGGCCCCGAATTAAACTAAGAATGGTAAAAGAGATTAAATAATGATGTCCATAGCTAACATACCATCTCTGTACTGTCATCTTAAGAGGTGCAGCGTTTGATCAAATACCAGCTGCTGCTACACAAGACACTGTACGGGTGACATCCTGGCATCCTTTTGTTGTTTGGTTGTTCAGCTCAGGTGATTATTACACACAGCCACTTATTTTAGTATTATGCAATAAGGTTTGCTTAGAAGAAATGTGCACTCAATACAACAGCTGTGTCTAGAAGCATTTGCATGGGGAGAAGTATATATCACAAAATTAAATGTTCTGTAAAGTTACACCATACAATACAGTATATTGTTGCTGATTTGCTGTGTCTAAAGATGGATAAGAGAAACACTTTTGATTCTCAAACTTTTCAGCTCGCAATCCAGCAGGGGTTGTAGCCAATCTAGTGGTCTGTCCCATAGAGCTCTATATATTAACAAGGAAGGTCTGTCCACTGACCATGGTCACTACCACTAGGGGCGCTACATCTAGTGGTCCTGACCAGTTGCCGTGGTCATTCTTGTGGTCTCTGCGGTAAATCGTGTGGTCCCTGCAGTAAATCTCGTGGTCCATCGTAGTGAGTATCGTGGTCTGTCGTAAGTGTCATGGTCTCTGTGGTCCCTTATAAGTTTTACTACTGGTACTGTACAGCATTTCAAGGTTGTTCAGACATCGAAAATAGTGTTTCATAAATAGCTTACTCGATGTGTGTTTTCCAAGCACAATATTGGTGTATTTACGTAATTGACGCCAGAAATCAGATCAGATAGTTGGGAATATGGTGGTTCACTGTGTTTTCGTCACTGACAATGTCCTTGTTATGCAATACCAATACTCATTAGTTGTATTATGTTTTTATTATTTTATGTAGGCCTGGCCTACCCATGTTTTGTCTGATTGTTGTATACGGTGAATAAATATAATACAATTCTTAATTAGTCTGTTGTCTGGATTATCTGTCCATGAGTATATTTTGTGCAACTGTTTAAGACACGTGTATTGCATGTTAATTTTATCCCACATTTCTACGTGTTTAATAAAATATAGCTACTTGAGACTTCAGGTTTGACATTGAGATGTGGGACAATAACATTTTGTCTTTAGACTTCAGGAAATTAACAATCACCATAACCAAAAAAGTTTGCAATTTACCTTAAAATTAAAATGAAATACAGAACATAAGAAAAGCAAAAAACCACAGCAATTGGTCAAGTCAATTATTATTTTTCCAATAACTTTTTCCGCCCTGAACCTGGGAAAGCCCTCCATCCTCGGCAGAATGTATTATTCTAATTCAGTATTATTAAATCAACAGACATTTGTAAAGTTCAAGCGGGATATAAATTGACACCATAAAAATGCATGCAATGCATGCTAAAACAATTAATATAATTTTGTCCTGTTGTCACTAACTTTTTAATGGCAGCAACCACAACACGGACATATGAGTGCCGCTGTTGGCGCCCTCTTCTGGCACATTGAAGTAGAGCGTTTGAAACCCAGGGACAACAGGAGGGTTAAGCGTTTCTTGAGTACAAAACAATTTAAGCGAATCTCTTAATTACACCTATTTTGTGCTTGGAAAACACACATTGAGTATTTATAAAACACTTTATTTTCGATGTCGGAACAACCATGAAATGCCGTACAGTACCAGTAGTAAAACTCTTAAGGGACCACAGAGACCACGACACTTACGACGGACCACGAGAATTGCCACAGAGACCATGATACATACTACAACGGACATCAAGAGTTACCACAGAGACCACGAGATTTACCGCAGGGACCACAAGACTTACCACAGAGACCACGAGAATGACCACAACAACTGGTCCGGACCACAAGCTGTAGCGCCCCTAGTGGTAGTGACTATGGTCAGTGGACAGACCACTAGATTGGCTACAACCCCTTCTCGCATTTGTAAATAATGACTACACAAGCGCTGTGTGGGGGGATTTTATGTTCCCAAAAACAGAAAGGAAAGGTTTACTGTGGACCCGTTCTTGGGTGTTACGCAGAAAACATGGGCTGTCTATCCTTCAAAGGGATCTTGAGGTAAAGAATGTATTTATATCACATTGCAATAACATTAGCCAACAGCTAGGCCTATAGCAGGGTATAGCTGCCATTGTTCAACAAAGTGCTCTTCAGTTTTGTGTCCATTTGCTGCGGTAGCATCTGTCCCTTTCTTCGCCATATTTACATAGTCCGCTGGAGAGCATCCTATCATCCTATTGGTTAATGTGAAGGAATATGTCAGAACACGTCGTAGGGGATGTCAAACTAGGCAAAAAAAAAAAGAAAAGAATTCTAACATGCCAGTCTTTTCGTGAGGCGTCGCAGATCGCTCGTAGCCTATCTTGGAATATGTCACACTACACGGAGTAACGACGCCTGTCGTCGTTTCCGACCACCAACCGATGCTGAAAATGGGTCGGCCGACCTGCCTGGGACGATTTCATCACTGTTGTGTGCATCATATCTTTGTCATGTAATCTCCTAAATATCAGCTTGCCTTCCTTTGTGTGCATTAGCCATGGCCAGTGAGTTGCTGACTCCAACCTCCCTGCTTACCCCATTATGCTATGGTACACACTATGACTTTTTTGTTTTTCACGATTGTCACCATGTCAGATTAGACGAACATTGTGCCGTACATTCTTGACATGTCGTGGCAGGGAGACTGGCAACACTACAAGTCAAGCATTTATCAATAATAGCTAAACAAGCACTGGGGATTTTATTTTCAGAAAAAAATAAAGAATGAAAAAGTTTATTTATTGTTTGTGGCATTTTAGAGCAAAATTAGCATTCCAACAATTGCATGCTGAGAGTTAGCTTTAGAAGGGCAGTTGGGTATATAAGGAAAATCCAGAAATAAAATTTACTGTACACACAGTAAATTACATTTCCATTTCATTCCATTATTCATGTGAATAACTAATTTCATAGCAGACAGGGAAAGTCCTAGTCTCACGAAACAATCTTGATCTCGTGAGCTTCAGTTTGACTTTACCGCAAGAATCAGTCTGGAGAGGCAAGCAATAATTTCAATACTGATAGCTACGGGCATGGTATAGGTGTGACAACAACAAAAGCGACTTGAAAAAAAATGGTGGCTCCTACAGATAAACAGATGTTCATCCAGTCACCTGCTAAGTTTTTGTTGAATGCGCCTGCCCATTTATAACAGTTTCAATGGATGGCTGCCCAGACAGTTGTGCGTATAGAACTACATTCTGTGCGTGGAACAACCATCTGTCGTGTCAGATTAGGAAATACAGCAATCCTTTCAGAAAACATTTTTATACGACTCATGAAAGTGGAGTATGAAATGACTGAGAAAGATTATTGGAACATGAACTCAGAATCAAAACAAATACACCTCTTGCTACCACTATAATAATGACCCTAAAACATAACAGCACATGTAACATGGTTAATGGTCATTAATAAAAACAGTGTTATGAGAAAGTATAATTGCCACAAACTTTATAATGAAAATGTTTTCATGAACGTTTTTGCAAGTCCTCAGTACTTTCATGTCTGTAAAACACTTCCTTTCTATTCTTTTCATTGTGAAAGTCTGATAAGATCAAAACCAATACGTTGTTTTTATCTATTGAGAACATCTTATGTAAACCAAAAGCCTTTCTTATTTTTTCTTTCCAAGATGCAGGTTTCTCCACATGGGGCATTTCCTTGGTTGGGTGTCCCATTGTCTAATGTTGCAACATTTGCAACAGTATGTTTTTTTTATATTGCAAGAGAACATAGTGCAGAGGCACAAATACAAAATAAACAGTTGTTCTGTCTGATCAGTTTAATCACTAATACAGTATTAGACACATTACAAAGTAAAGCAATTTTATAACAGAAAAAAATTGCGAAAATTGCAAAAATTAACCAGACTATTTAAATAGTATACACTACAGCATACACAACAAAGTCTAACATAGCCTAGGCTAATAAACTGAGCAATGATAGAAGCAGTATTCTTTGAACCTAAAATGCTAAAGCTGGAAAAGCAGCTCATCCACAATATTTTGCCCTAAAGAAATGTAATCTAAATATCAAAGTTATACTGTCCCACAGGACATATGCTCCCCTCTATCACAAGAAAGCAGTACATCCAACAATGGCACACAGTGCCCAAATAAATTGTATATATTATGATATAAGGTTATTTTATTTTTAACAGCCACAGTAACTCTTAAAAGATACAATTTGTATCAACAGTAGTATACTGCCTCTAAGGCAATATAACAAAATGTGATTATTACATGGATTTCAATGCTTTATTAGGGATAGAAGCAAGGTAAATAAACATCCCCTGCACTTAATAAAGCCAAGACACGTCTTGCACGTTTACTACAGCTTAACGATGGATTTCACCGTGTCATGGCATGATTTTAGCTCACAAGAATTTCAAACGTTTTATGAAATATATATTACCATAACAGTAATGTACAGCTTTTTTGCTCAGCTGTGACGTAGATTCAGAGTGATGTTTGTGTCTGTCTAAGCGTTTTGAACACACAAGATTGGTGTGTGATGTGATCTGTGAGTTTTACCACCAACATCATGGCAATGTTTTCTTTAATTTACAATACTTCATACTCTTAAAAAAAGGAGCATAAGCTTAAAGTTTTGAAATGTTTATGGCTTTATAAATCACTCTCGTTCCACTGTTCTCGTTCCACCGAGAAGGAAACCCTTGAATGACGATGATTCAGACCGGACACAGGTAGCATTCAAACAGTACAGTACATATGGATCTGGTGCATGCCGACACTGATTCAGCAGCTGAATAGCTAATGTTATTTTTGTAAAAAAAAACACTATAGATATTCATATACTGTATATTTGTATACAATATGTTGGGGGCAGGGGTTGGTTGCTTAAACAGCATTTGGCTTTTTGTACAGTAAGTCAAGTAAGGAACAATGTTTCCATCCAAAGTGTTCAGGCTGTTATACTTGCTCTGTCACAGAGCTCTGCCTTGACCCTGTAACATGAGAATCTCAGCTGCCAGCATCTGTGGATCCATCACCTCAGGAAATCGTTCCATAGCCCTGTCTACCAAATGGACATGAAAGATAGCAAGGAGCTTCTTTCTGACATTTTGTCTCTCATCCCCATGAGGACGTTCCCATGGTGACTGCTCCTCTGGCATACTGGGAGAATAGATTCCAAATGGATCAGAGCAGTACGTCTGCTGCGGGGGTACACTGCTGTGATTGTGCTGAAAATGTGTTGTGTGACTGTAAGCAGGTTTGTTGATTGGATACACAGGTGCACCACAAGTGGGGTAATGGGTGAGGCTGTAGGACATGATATCAGGATTGTGGGCTCGGGGTGACCCCATGCTGTTATAGCTGTGGCTGTGCTGTTGGAAACAACCTGTGGTTACCAGAGAGGGAGGGGCGTGGGCGAAGCAGCTACATGGTGCACTTTGGGGAGGGCAATATTGTTCTCTTTTATTAGGGGCAGACTGGCAGCTCCTGTACTTTTCTCTATAGCGCTGAGTGCAATGTTCATTTGGCTGGCTATCCACGGAACCATATCCAGAGTCCAGCTTCTCCCTAGAGCTGCTGAAGGAGTCCAAGTCAGGGGGATACTGGTGACTGGTGGCTAGTTCTTTCCTCAATGGGCCCTTCCTGTCTGAGCGGGGAGCTGCTCTGACCAGAACGTTCTCACTTGTGTGA
Organism: Aphredoderus sayanus; assembly: GCA_027564795.1. Taxonomy (NCBI): domain Eukaryota; kingdom Metazoa; phylum Chordata; class Actinopteri; order Percopsiformes; family Aphredoderidae; genus Aphredoderus; species Aphredoderus sayanus. The sequence goes on from JAODUG010003923.1 coordinate 9,528, forward strand.
CCCTTCTTCAGTGAGCCACTGCAGTACTCCAAGCTCAATTTCTGCATCATCTCCTCCTCTAGAGGGAGTCTGAGGGTAGACGCAGGACCAGAGCCCACTGAGGATTGTTTAGGAAGTTGCAGGGAGAGCCTGGCTTTTTCCCGCAGCTCATCGGCAAGAGAGTGACTGGATTGATTGGTTCGTTCTGGGTGGTGGAATTTACATTTAATTCCATAAGTGCATTTCTTTCCTGGAAAAAATCCAATCAAAGAGTTTATGAGCATTGTTCAACAGTTACACGTAGGAGTATAGAAATGTTCTCACCATAGGGACACGGGTGTTTCTTGAGTATCTTTGGACTTCTACTGAGAAAATTCTCCAAGGTTGGACCATGACGACCCAGAGGATCATCAGGGGGCATAAATCTGGTGTTTCATATTTAAATATTAGTCCCACATTGTCTTTTATGTTATTACATACATTATTTTTATACTCCAGTTGAGGAACAAGGTGGTGAGAAAAGCTAATATGCATAGCAACTCACTTGTTGTTTACAAAGGAGTACATAAGCAGTTTTTCTTCAATGAAACGCTTCCATTCAGGATTCTCCCCCTGAAGGTCACGGTATGTGTCATTAGAGACTATGACACCGTCAGACTCGTACGCCAGCTTGACAATGAAGCGGTCATCATAACAGACCACCCGTCTGCCTGCCACACGTCGCGATGGTGTGAACACCAGAATCTTCTTCCTCTCCAGATCTCGTAGAATGCGCTGGTCTAAATATACAGTGGATGATGGAGTGTGGAATCATTTCTTTACAGTTTTCAACTGAAACACCAATAAAGGCCATCCAAATAATTTACTTTTTAATTCATCCATCTAAATTTTTATTTTATTTTTTACTTAGGAGAAAGATATAACTTGCGTTAGCATTAACTAAAGCATCTGAAGGTTATTCTTAAATTAAATAAACTGCAGAGTTTGAAGAGGATTTGGCAGTAGTTTAATGCTATATGCTTAAAGGCAAGCCAAACAGTAATTCTTGAATTACACATATTAGGGCTTTCAAAGTTAAGGCATTACTAAAATTAATTGAATTTAATACAGTACACCACAGACAGTGTTATTAGTGTTAAAATAAGTACAAACATTTGCATAAAGTTGACATATCTTGTTATAAGAGTATAACACAACAAATAAACATTGGGTTAAATTTTGAACAGGTAAAAATATTCAATTAATAAATCACGATTAACTACGTGCAGCGTGCAATTAATCACAAATTTTGATAGCCCTAAGTATGTATTTAACCCTCATGATGTCCTCCGGGTCAAAATTGCCCAAATCACTAGCTCTTTGTGGCAGATAGAAGGCGCTAAACCTAATTCTACAGCTTACACACACATATGATGTGCA
>JAODUG010003924.1:0-10925 GCA_027564795.1 Aphredoderus sayanus
GACATCCTGCACCTGTCTGTCAGGTGGGTGTATGGGTGGGGGGGGCGGGGGGAGCTCCTGGGTAGTATCAGAGCCGGACCTGCGTGCGCACGCACACACAAACACACTCGAACTTTGACACAGGTAAATTCACCGTTTAATTGGCAGGATGCACATGAGGTGATTTCCTGGTTGTCTCTGTCCAGGTTCAGTTGGCTGATTGGGGGAGGGGGTTTGTCTTAACCTGACATGCCAGACGGATTGTTGTTCATAAGTCCATTTGGGGAGCCGTCCATAGGAACTGTATTCAGGGCGGTTTCTTTCATAAACATCTGGTCTTTGATTGGATAAACCATTTGTCTGTCACCGTAAATTCAACCATTCAAACCAATATGACGTCGTAGGAAATGAAACTTTTGCCGCAACCAGTTGGGAGTAGAGCAAAAAAAGCCTTCAATGCTGTTTGTTCTATTTTCAATGAAAGTCTTTTGTTATTTTCAAGTTTCCAAGTAGCTTTCTGTCGTCACACATAAACCACGCCCGTAGCTATAACGACGACGCTGATGTGAAAGTTCAGATGCTACTCGGACTACAGTCGCAATGATCCCCAGCCTTTCCACACTGATTCTCACGGTGAAATTAAATTGAAGCGAGGCTAGCTTTGTCTTCCTCGGACCACTGACTTTGGGGCTGGGCAGGTCAGATAAGTGTGTGTGTGTCGGTGTCAGCCTGCCTCCCCCAGGTATATAAGAGAAGTGTATTTTGGCACCAGAACAGCTGGTATGACTCGTGTGGACCCTGAAGCAGCATCAGCACTGTACTAATGTCGCCACAGTTGGTTCTAAACAGAAAGTGACTGGACTTTAACTCTCCTGTCACCCTCGTTTTTTGCTCTCAGATCTCCTATCTTGTAATGCCAGAAAATAGTGGCATCTGATTGTGTCGTTCTCTTTATTGTCAGTGCTGTGTGTATGTTTTAATTTTTTGTGTGTGCCTTTTTAACCCTTCTGTTGTCCACATGGGGGCCTTGTGGCCTGGCCAGTGGTAACCCTGGGCAACAGGATGGGACACTGCGTGGGCTTGCAGATTGGGTACTAGCCATGGTTACTGTGCCGCTCTCACACAGACCAAATAATGGTACGGTGTTATTTATCTCTGCGTGTGTGTGTGTGTGTGTGTGTGTGTGTGTGTGTGTGTGTGTGTGTGTGTGTGTGCACAGGGTGCAGGAGCAGGAGAACCGGAGGCGTAGGCTCTGTGACGAGCTGGAGCAGATGAGGACCCCTCAGGACAGCAGAGAGGCGTCTTGTCAGACGCCGGAGCCAGAGCCAGAGGTCAGACACAGCACTGTTAAGTTCGTACAGAGGCCGCCCACGTTGTTCAATGGTCCCTGAATGACGTAGCCTGACGCGCCACACTGGGAAGAGGTCCGTTGAAACTGTTTTAGAAGAGGACAGGAACCGTCAGTAATGACGTGGCAGGTGATTGGACGAACTACTTAACTGAACTGGCCGTCTATCAATGGCAGTTAACGTCACTCACATATGTAGCTGCCAGTCCAACGGCGATTGGTCAGAACCACTGATTCGAGTGAAGCGCAATGATTTAAAGCTGTCCTGGAGGAAAGACTGTGTGTGTGTGTGCGTGTCTTTTTTTTATTTTTTATTTTTTTTGATCCCGGTCAAAACAAAAACGCCTCTTCCTTCAGTGCCTCCCTCAGAAGCTCCGCCCCCATGTTTGGACACACATTGCGAAGGCTGGGACAGTGTTGTGTGGTGCAGCCTGCTCCACTTTATGCACCCATTTACAGAGCCAGGGCTGTGTAGAAACACCGGATTATGTTTTCAGAGTGCGCCCAGAATGGACAGATAGTGGACCCTGGATTTCACAGTGAATTAGCTGACAAACTTAAAATCGCTGACTCAACCCTTTTTATAAACCTTCTTAGCTGGGGATTGGAGCCCCGTCTAGTTGGGAGAATCAACATGCGCTCCTTTTTCTTTCTGTTGCATTTACTTAACCTCCGTTGGCGTTAGCAGTGAGGCAGGGACTGGCTCTGTTACCATAGTTACATCAAATGCATCACACCGCCAGTGTTTTTTGTCACTGTACAATCTAGTACATCGTGTTATGCTGTGCTAATACTATCAACGCTAATGATGCATATCTTTAACTTTCAAATGATTCCAACATGTGTTTGCAGCTTTAGGCTATGGTAAAACATAACTGAAACTGAATGGGGAACTTGTCTGTTTATTTTTATTTTATTTTAATAAATGCTTATTTTTCTATTTGTGCGAGAACTAAGAGCTGTGTGTCTATGTTGGTGTGACTCATAACAAACCGAGGAGTGTTTTGTGGACGAGGCTGGCGGGTTAGAGATGTGGCTGTTAACGTCAGAATGCTATGAGCGTCACTTGCATACTGGAGGGAGGGTAGGAGTTGGTGACTCCAGGGGTCGCATGCTGTTCTGACAAGACCCCAACGCCTACACACAGGTTCACCGATTCTTTAAAACCACACATTCTGTTTCCACCAAAACAAAACGCGGTTCTCTTGAACTGTGTGTCTGCCTGAAGAGTCTGTGGTAATCTGCATACAGAGAATGTGTGGATGCCCACAGATGTCAGATGTTTTTTTATTGTTGTTGTAAGTTTTCTTTTTATATTTAATTGTGTCCTGTGGGAAGGGGCTGTTATGCAGCAAGGTTGCTAAAGATGGTTGCAGCTAGAACCTTTTGGTTTCCAAGATTTCCTTTTACACATGCAGTCTTTTTTCTGCATTTGCGCCACAGGAAATCATTTCTCATTCTAGTATTCATGGTTGAATTGCATATGGGTGCTCCTTTATGTAAGTCTGGGCAGGAAATATGATTTGTTTTACAACGGAATAATCTAGTAGAACAAGTTCTAGTGTGCCTCCCCTTAAACAAAAACATTGGAGTGCTTGACATAACTAGACATGATTATAGAAATCTTTCATTTTTTTACAAATACTGTTCACTTAAATTCTGAGTTGGTATGAATTGAAACCATGCTTTTCCATGGAATTATCATTTAAGCATATAGACCTGCTAAACTTATCATATTAGTGTTTATCTATGTATTTTATGGCAATTAAATAGAATTGTGATACCAACCTGCTCCGTTAAAGTGTTTGCTGTCAATCTTTGATACGATTAGACTACTTTCCTTTATATCCAACCAAATTAGAATGTTTAACCCTCCTGTTGTCCTATGGGTCAAAATGACCCGGTGCACTCGCCAGTAGCAGGCGCCAACCACAACACGGACATATGACATTCCTCGGTTGGCTCCCTCTGCTGGTAGTCTTCTGAAATGCCTTAGGACAGCGGGCGAGAGGATTAAAGGTGTTATCTGCAGAACTCTGCCGAGAGCTCCACCTGTCTGTCACATTGCCCCAACTTTCTTCCCGTCTGTCTGCCTCCAGCCTGGGGAGGACCGGCCGGTGGACGAGCTGGCCTGGGACGAGGAGTTTGTCCTTCGGGACCTCCTGAGGAGCGATCTGTCTCAGAGGAGCCTCTGCGAGCAGGAGCACCGGGCGACCGGTGGCCCCGTGGAGAATCCTGGGAGTGGAGGAGGAGAAGAGGAGAGGTGGACCGTGGTGGACCTGGGGGCTCAAGGAGGAGAACCACGGGACACCTCCCCGCCGCTTGAGGACCCCAGTGGGGAGGGCGAAGGTCAGTGCAATGGGTGTCGTTCCTGCCACACGGGGACAGGCCTGAGCTAACGCTAATGTCCCCCGTTCTCCAGAAATCCTGTGGGTGACGTCGCGGTATAGTCAGTCAATTCTCAGATGCTAGGCTTTGCGCTTTTGTTTAGGGGAGATCTCCCGTTGTGTATTTGAATCCCTGGCTGCCGTTCAGGTGGTGTTCAGTCTACTTGAGTCCAGCTCTTGAGGGCCCTTGGCAGGAGAACTGTTGGTGTTCAATGACTCACTGAGTCTGTCTGTGTGTGTGTGTCGGGAGAGAGGATTATCCTGGTGTAATCCCTGAAGATACTCCGTCACCCTTGAGGTGCCACAGCATTGCACGCCCACATTCCCACATGGGCCCTTGGGAAGTAGACCCCTGCCTTCTATGGTTGCCGTGGCTCCTGGTGTGTCTGTGTGTGTGTTCAGTGGTTTGTGTAAATGCCCTTGGGATGAGGCTCCTGTAGCCTTCTATGGCCTTTCAGCCAGTCAGAGAGCCGGAGATAATCCGTGGCTGTAGACCTTGCAGGTAGCTGTCAGGCAGTGACACCTAGGCAACTTGCCCAGTCTTGGTGGCGCATTAGCCTGAAGCTATCTTGGGTTGGAGCAGAGATGAAATGAATGGACCTCCCTATTTATTTATTTATTTACGTATTTAATTATTTATTTGCAATTTTTCTTCTTGCCTCTTTACGATTTTATCCCTTAACAAATACAAACATGACATTTTCTACAGAGTTGTCCTTCACCCTCTCCTACAGATTCTTCAGCCTACCCTGATGCAGAGCCACAAGTGAACTGTCACACCTTGCAGGTAAAACACAATCGCTTAATAAAACAAAAAGTAAAATATGTGTATTTCTGAATTAATTATTTCAGAATACTGTATGCTGTATGCACTAGACTTTGCCAGGGCATACAGTACAGAATGGAGTCCTCTGCTGGTTACAGTTACTTCCTGTACAGTTGTTTTAAACTGTCGATGCCCTCATGATCAAGGGACACTTGTGTCTATAGGACACGCCCCTTGATTTACATTGTTGTAGCCTTTTTTATAAGCAGTGTATGTTTTTATTGTGCTAAACTGTGGTTTGGATTTGGCACGATTGTTTTCAGCAAGCGCATTTTATTTGCTGTATTAAGTGTTCATGGATTACATATGTCAGTTTTATTTTGAAAATCTTAGTTTTAAATACTGCAAATTCCGTTGTAATTGAGCTTGATCTACTGTACAGTAGCCTTGCCTTTTAACCCACTGTAGTTTATGTCTGTTTTTAGTGTTTTGACACTTGTGTCAAAATGCACTGGTTCTCCCTCTCAGTCTATCTGACTCATTTGCATACCAAATACTGTAGTTCCTCACACATTTGCAGGAGTCATTACCACATGGGGCCACAGAAGTCTGTTCTCCTCTTAGTGACATGATGTAGCTTAGAGTTAACCGAGCGGACAGGGCTTTACAATTTGTGAAAGAAATTATCATCCCTTATTTCCATAAACGGTAACCCCATATGCAAGTGCATTTAAAGAGCGACTTAATTGTGAAACCCCTGGTATTGGTGCCAGCAGGAACATAGTATAAATGGTAAGAGTTTGAGTTCTCAGATTTCCAACAGCCAGTTGGAAATGGTTTGGACTCGGTCTTCAGTGCTTTTACTTTTAACCTCAAGCTATTGAAAGTATCTGTAAGTAACTTTTTTCCAAGTAAGCGCCGATTTGCTACTAAAGACCTGACTCATGCAAGTATGAAGCCTGACTTGGCATGATTGAATGCAAGTTTAAATAACTGTGTACAATTATGGTTTGACCACAATTAAGTTCGGCATCTACAAATGCATTATTGTAATCTGTTGGGCTCTGGTAAATTCTATCTTGAAAAAAGAATGAACTTATTTTCTGTTGACAGGTTTTGGGTGTTAGTGTGGTGTGCCGTTCATGTTTCACGAGAGCTGACATGTGTTTGCCTCACCAGTTTCCTTTGTGAATATGTATGTGCTTGTGCGTGTTGCAGGAAGAGGCTGAGTTACTGAACGCCCACATACAAGCTGTTGGACAGCAAGAGCCGTGCTCATTCTCTGAACCTTCCTACTCTGAGAGAAACAGTGAGGCCTTCCCCTCCCTTTCTCCTTCATCTCTCTCACTCTTGCCCTTTATATCTCTCTACGCAATCTGGATATGTCACTCTCGTCAGTGCTTCACACGCTTGGCTCTAAGTGGTCTGAAACTGTGGGTTATTCTTTTAGTTTCTTTCTTTTTTTTTTTTATATAATGAAGGTGGCAAACCCCTGCCATAAGCTGTTAATATTTTACCATGGCCATTTGGTATGCTCATATTGTAGGTTTCTTTAGAAAGTAGGTTACAAGACTAGTGTTCCTGTGTCAGGTAAAATGTCAACAAATCTAACTTTAAAAATAAAGTACTTCATTTTTTTATTTAAAAATAAAAAAATGTAACTGACATCCCTGCTTAATTTTTCAGATGCAGATATTCTTCTTTCTGTCACAACACACAACCAGAGTGAGACACCTGAACAACAAACAACCGTAGTCCCTGAGAACCCCCCTCTCAGGCAGGCTAAGATGGTAGCGCCCGACAGGACATCAGCCAGGCAGGATGAAATCATTACTCAGAATGGCAGGTAAGAGGGGACCAAGCAATGTGTGAAAGTGTCTACAACCAGAGACATGGCTTTGTTGCATTGTGGAATAGGCCAACACAACAGGGATGTAAATGGACTGCATTTATATATAAATGGCCTGCATTTATATAGTGCTTTTCTAGCCTACCGGCCACTCAAAGCGCTGTACATGATTGCCTCACATTCACCATTCACACACATTCATACATCGATGGCGGTGTCAACCATGCAAGGAGCCACCTGACCACCGGGAGCAGTTAGGGTGTCTTGCTCAAGGACACCTCAACACTTGGTGAGGAATTAGTGGGTTTTGAACCAGTGACTTCTCAGTCACCTGTCGCACCCGCTCTACCCACTGCGGCACTGCCGCCCAGGGATGATATTGATCCTCAATCCTCCTTAATTGATGTTGATCAAGCACCTTAATGCTTGTCTGATCTTACCTGATGCACAAGATCACGATCACACCGATCTTACCAGGCGAAAATGTAGTTAGGCATTTGGAGAACACCACCAGTGATGCAGACCAATTGGGGTCCTCTTAGGAACTGTGGATATGGTTTAGGCTGTGGTAGACGGATGGTTCATCCAACAGCCTGCCGACTAGTATTTTGAGTAGTATCTGGTGTGGTCAGGCTAATTTTTTTTTAATACTGAAATGCAAAACAATATTGTGCAAATATTTTCATTCCTGAGTCACTTTCAGTTTGACTTATTACAGTTTCCCACTAGTTACTATCTATCCATGTGAATGTGTTCTCGTATTTCTGAAATCTGGATATTAATGAAGCTATGTGACAAAAAGATATTGAAGAACTACTTATCAGATGGCTTGATCATTGGCATCACATCTGCTTAGTATCTTCTGTAAACAGTTGCTTCTATTCTGTTTCTTAGCTGAAGTACATGTGCACATGAAGTCAGAAAACATTTGCCAGTCAAATAGGTGTTTGCCTGTACACAGCGCAAGCTAATTGTTATCTGACCAGCCTTACTTTGCCTAGCCACAATGTGTGTGTGTGTGTCTCTCTCTCTCTCTCTCTCTCTCTCTCTCTCTCTCTCTCTCTCTCTCTCTCTCTCTGTCTGTCCGAGTTGAGTTCTGTTTTCTGTTATTACACCACCTGAACAACTGCCAGAGAGGCAGGACATGAGAATAACTTTTTGTTGTTGTTGCTTGGTTTGTGTTTAAACCAATGTCTGTGGAGGAGCTTTGACCTCTTAACCTCCTTGCAGCCCCAGAGCGACCGGCGACGACCCCATCGGCGCGGGAGCTATGCCTGAGCCCGCCGCAGACAACATGAGCCTTGCCAAGGTCAGTCGGCGGTGGAGGGGGGGGGGGAATATACGCAAGACTCTCCCACAATACTGCTTCCTCTCTTCTATCTGCTTCCCTTTCAGACAACACTCTTTTACATGTTCTGTTATCATCTTTCTTTGTATTTTATTTTGTGTTTTTTGAAGTGGTCCTCTTTGACATTCTGCCTCTAGATGTCGCACTAGGCACACCATCTCAAACCAAAACAAATGGTTCGTGGGCCACACACACACGCATGCGTTAACATGTATTGTACGCGTGGTATGCCCGGACATGAAAACAGAACAGAAGAGCTGAGATTACAACACACACAGGGTTAGTGTCATGTCATTCTCTGTTCGGGACCCAGTTATTCCACTATATCTTTATGTAGACATTTTGCGTAGAGCACCTTTTTTAAAGGTGTTCTGGAGAGGATGTTATTTGAACGCGAAAAAATATTGAGATGCTTATATCAAACAAAAGCACCTCTCCCTTCAATGCCATAGGGTGCTCCCTCAGAAGCTCCTCCCCCCATGGAAATGCATTGCAAAGGCTAGGATACTGTTGTTGTGGTATGGTTGGTTAATGTGGGTAGATATATATATTTGGGGGAAAAAAGCTTATTTTATTTTCTTAAGCTTTGAGCTTCCCCAGCTGACTAGAGGGAGTTGGGTGGGGGGGCTCTGACTTGGAGGCTAGGAGTAGGACCTCCTCTTCAGACTTGAGAAGGGGCGTTGTCTTCTCCGGGCTGGGAGGGGGAGGTGGGGTCTGGGAATGGGACAGGCAGCAGACGTTGGGAGCCAAAGGCAAAGCAAGCAGGACAGCTGATGATGGTGGTATGCTGTGTGGGGGGGCTGGGGGTGGGAGGTCTGGCTGTGCTGCTGTAGGTTGACAGGATGGACTGCTGTGAGCCTCACTGAGTCGTGTGGCACCGACAGGCAAGTAACCACTGTTTTACAAGGGTGTGTGTGTTTTGTGTTTCCTAATCTGTAAGATTGTGAAATAACCTTTTAACAATGGTGTCTTATCTCACATCACAGTACTATTTTCACTACTGTTATTATTCCAAACCTGCAACTACTACTGTATATGTCACTTCTAAATTGGAAGGTGATGTTTAAACAGTATGGCTGCCACTTCAATTGTGTGTGATGTCTGTGTGGGAGATGAAGTGATATGCCCACACACTGTACAGTCCTGCATAAACCCAGACAGAATGCTGGGCTATCAGTTCATCTCCTATTCTGTATCATGCCAGAATGAAAAGGGGCCAAACCTTTTCAGGTTTACGCTGTGGTTTTGTACTATCTGTAAGCAAGGACTTTTTGTTGTTTCCATACTTTTAGTTGTTTCCATACTTTTTGTTGTTTTAATACTTTTTGTTGATCTCTTGGACAATCTTTGTTACTGAGGGCATGTTATTGTTGTTTGTGTCAAGAATTGAAGTGGCTGGTGCTTTCTGTTTAAAATGCAGGACAGCGCATCTTGTGTTTAACAATTTGCTTACATTCAAATCCTTCTTCCATTGTGTGTTTTGACTTGTAAATTGAAATTTTCCTTGGCATATTGGTCATCTGTTACTATCCAATATTATCAACTATACAGTATTATCATGGCCAAATAACTATTTAAAAAATGTAGCAGTTTAATACTAGGTCATTACACAACATTGCGCGGCATAGCTCATAGGTCATCTACTTATCTAGCTAGCTGTAGTGTTCCACTCCCACTATCTACCTACCTACTAGCCTAACACATTACTGCTGCTAGCCAGCTCTTTACAACACACACACAGGTGCGCACACACGCGCAAATGCCTTACGCAATGCACTTCTTGGAGCATTGGAGAATCAGGAATCTTTATTCCATCCACATTCGTTCACATGGAATCCCACAGATGGTGGACAGACAGAATATGGGTGTCATTTCAGTGGACGGAAAAATACAATACAATAAAATATATTAACCTTTAGCTGTCTTCCGCGACGGAATTTGGAACCGGTTACCTAGCTCCCTCTCACAAGGAGGAAATGTGCGCATCTGGGCAAGAAAAGTCAGATTATTTTGGTCCACTAGAATACTTTACAGTGCTAAAATAATTACATACAAATTTGCCAATAAGTATTGAAAATGTCGACAGTTGTATCGTCGTGCGTGAATGTATGACACATGCGTGTCTTTGAGTATACTTGTTAGTATACAGGAGTACAACTTCCTGTTGTGATATATAAATAGAAAAGATCCATTAAAGGTCAAATAGCTTAGAGAGATGTATATTAAGAGATCTCTCTCTCTCTACCTCTCCCTCTACCTCACTCTCTCTATCTCTGTCTCTATCTCTCTCTCTCAGAGCCTGAGTCAGGAGCAGTTGGCAGCAGAGCACAGGTGAGTTCATACCGCGCATATTTCCTCCGCCCCCATCACACCGCTTCCTTGTCCCGCCGCTGTCCGACGTCTCGTCCTGTTTTGATTTGTGCCGCTGGCGTCTGTGCCGCCGCCGGTGTTCTGAAGCGCGTGCGCCTTGTTTCAGCGCCAGCCTACTGCCTGTGCTGGTGGAGGAAGAGGAGGGCGGGCAGGAGCCTGTCGAGACGGGAACAGTGGTGGTCAGCATGGCAGGTAAGGCGGGTTGGGTTAGCCGTTGTACGTCATATAGGCTAATATGTCATATGGGCAAATGCACTTCAGTCAAACTTCCTTATATACGATTGAACTGCCTACGTTTTGATCTTGACACACTCGGGGTGTTTTTAACAATGTAATCTTGGGGGAAGGGGGGGGGTCAGCTAGCCACTTAATTGCCTTATTGTTTTCCAAACGGTTGGCGAATACATTTGCACTGAGGGGTTCCAGACTGATCAGGGTGGGTAGCCTTTACGAGGCTAATGTAGGGTGACCCTGAGTAGGTTATAGTCAAACCACAAACACCCCCACCCGTTCTCCTCGCAGGTAAAGACGGGCTTGCCAAGACCGGCTTAACCGTCTCCCTCGACAACCAGTCCTGCGCCAAGGCCAGGCAGGGAGGCCCCCCGGGGGCCAAGCAGGACTCCCTCGCCGGCAAGCGAGAGCAGGAAGTGGTAAGACCAGTCACACACCTGTGGCCGCGGATGTGTGTGTGTGTGTGATCATACGTGATGTCATTGGTGTGTGTGTGATCATACGTGATGTCATTGGTGTGTGTGTGTGATCATACGTGATGTCATTGGTGTGTGTGTGTGATCATACGTGATGTCATTGGTGTGTGTGTGTGTGTGTGATCATACGTGATGTCATTGGTGTGTGTGTGTGATCATTCGTGATGTCAT
>JAODUG010003925.1:0-10924 GCA_027564795.1 Aphredoderus sayanus
TGCCACAAAGAGCTAGTGATTTGGGTCATTTTGACCCAGAGGACATCACGAGGGTTAAAAAAGAAAGACAAAGTCCTCTACCTCTGCTCCGTCGGGTTTCTGTGTGTGTGTGTGTGTGGTGGGGGCGGTCACAGTAGTGGCGTGTGCATAGCGGAGTGACATTTTGCGACTCCGCTGCCCGAACTGCCGTTTTCCATCTGAATTAAAGGGCATAATCAATCAATGATAACATTTGCCTCCCTGCCTCCATCTTGGTCATGCAAGGGGTCACGACCCTAATCTCTCTGTGGTGTTGAAGGTGATTAGGCTTGGAGATTAGAACCAAGCCGTCAAGGGCAGACCCCATGTAGACATGAGAGGAAGGGAAAATGGCTTATTCTCTCTTATTCTCTCCCCGGTTTGCTTTGGACTTGCATTTAGTCATGTAGCATAATTCACCATCGTCATGAAGTGTCAAACAGAGCTCACCACAATAACATCATGTGAAAACATCAACGGCATTCATAGTCACATGAAACAATGCCGTGTGTGTGTGTGTGTGTGTGTGTGTGTGTGTGCCAGCATTTTATGATAACAACTCTCAAATTCATATTTTAGTGAGCATCCCCTCTCTCGTGGAACCCATGAGACACACTATTTTGGGTTGACATTTTGGGTTAATAAGCGACGCAATATATTCAGCCATTGTTGTGGGGACGTGCGCTCAACCTTGAATTATACGATTTAGATTTAAAAGAGAGTGGGACCGCAGACGCACCATTACACTGTAAGCTGCACCACATCAGTGTGTGTATTTGTCTAATGGTAAGGTCTGGCAGGAAGGCACAAAGGGTATATGTTTATTTATATCACATTTAGGAAATCCAGAAACTAGAGTAGTCACAAAGGATGTACAGCTCGGTGACATCTTTTCCTTTTGCCCGCTGCTCCGGCCAGTCCGGTTGCCCTGCCCTGCTGCAGTCCTCTGTCACAACATTGTGACCGCGCTCCAGCCGACCACACCGCTGTCCTGTGGGTCTGCCAGGTGACCCCCCGCCCGGCAGGGGAGGAGGGGGGAGGGGGAGCTTGGCTGTCGCTTGGTCATCCGTCTCCTGGCTCTGCGCTGGAGCTGACTGTGTGTGTGTGCTGCGCGTGTGCGTCCCGCCTGCGCTGTCACGGATTACTGCACGCCTGCGTGTGCGTGCGTGTGCGTGCGTGTGCGTGTGCGTGTACGAGCTGCATCCATGTTACATGGTGCTTTGGAAGATGGAGCCCTAGAGCGCATCCTCCTCTGCAGACAACCTTAGTTAGCTGCAGTGTGTGTGCATGTGTGTGTGTGTGTGTGTGCATGTGTGTGTGTGCGTGCGTTTGCGTGTGTGTGTGTGTGTGCGCGCGCCTCTGGAAAAGAGAAGAAATTGATCAGCGCAGGGAGAAACGTGTGTGCAGACGAAGGCGAGAGGGAGGGTGTTGAGGAAAGAGAGAGAGAGAGAGAGAGAGAGTGATATGAGGCTGGCATGGTTGAGAAGGTTGAGGGCTTATGGTAGACCTTCTCCCCGGCCTTGGATGTGTTGCCAGTCTAAGCAGTGAGTCATATGTGACCTTGGGGAAGGAATAACACCAGCGAGATCATTGGAGTACCACAGCAGCTGATGCGGTCGCCATGTTTACTCTTGTGGGGTTTCTGAAAATGATTTACGGGAAACCCTAAGCGGGGCTGGTATATCTAACGCGACACATGCAGTGAGGACTGAGTGCAAGGGTGCATCATGTTTGGATGCACCATTGATTGACAGCACATTTTAAGTCGACAATCCAGCAATTTAATTATAGTTTAGAGCTTGGTTATTACCTAAAATGAGTCACAGAGTTACATAATAAGAACCTGAACTTAAACCTAATATAACTGCATGTGTTTTTTACAGTTTGGATTTAAGGAGCAATTTAACATTTGGATAAACATAAAATAATTCACTACTGTGAATTCCTTATTTAAGAAAGCATATTAGGGCCATGGTAGTAAAGTAAAACAACATACAGTATGGACCTCAAGGAAATCGGTGATATTCTGAGCTACTGTAAACTCAGATATTCTCTAAGATTATAAATTCGTACAATTGTGATTTTAGTCTCCCCCTCATAATAATCTGGACTTTGAAGGGACAGTGCTGTTAATTGGGCCTATCAGTTAATTGGGCCTATCAGGTTATCACTGGTTACATCTATGGGAAATTCAAATGGGATGTGTGGTGATGTACAGGAGGGAAAAAAACAACAACAAAAAACATAAAATGTATCTGTCAAGATGTAAATATTTGAAGAGTGTGTTTAGGTTCTAGCAATATCTCTTTAAAGTCCATATGCAGGTATTGGTCCATATGCCGTATTTGATTAGTTCATATACTGTGGGCATTGATTCAACCTCAGTGATACGGTGATGAGTTTTTTTGTAAATGTACAACTAATCTCAGAAAAAAAAGCTTTGCGTGTATAACCAAACTGGCTCTAATACACCATCATAGTTATTTATCTTCTATATAAAACAAGTTTCCTGCTCAGAGATGAGTTCTTATAGAAGACTTCTGGCATTTGGGTGTTAACAATTATTTTGAGGATTAAATAATATTTTACTGGTAATGTATGTTAGCTCTGATGACATGGTGTCAGATATGCTTACAGCTGGTGTATGAAAAATATTCAACTATTGACATATTAATTGTGTGTCGCTTTGGATGAAAAGCAGCTAAATGCTGTAAATGATACAAACAATGTTCACATGAAACATTACACTGTTGTCTAAAACAATGAAAGGCCATTATACATGCCTCTCTTAAATGGGAGCAATTATTCATACATACAGTACTGTAGAACACAAACCTTGAAACCATTATAGTAATTGGTAGGTTTGGGTATTCAATATGCCTACATGTACTGTATGGTGTTCAGCATAATTTGTGTCATTTTGTATTTCTTTGTATTGCCTTATAATATTTCTAGTGTAACTATACAGTATTCTCCAACAGATTTCTGGATTAAGATTATTTTGGCTCAAATTGCCCTTGACATACAATATCTTGCATCTGTTATAATTTTGAATAAACATGCAAAAAAAGGAATAGCAAACATTCCACAAATTGCCAGATTAATACCTACTGCCACATATTAAACAATTATCAGAGCCATTTAAATGTATAAAAGTCTTATCATCAAATGAGAAGAACAAGATTTTTTTACATTTGAGGACACTGAAGCTAATGCTACTGAAACAATACATGTAATGTTATATATAAGAAATGTGATATTAAATCTCCTGGCAATGTTATACCTTGGTGTGTACTAGACCATACAACTATCCACCAATACTGTAGGTATTTAGATTTGAGTTCAAATTGAAATTCAATGAAGTAGCAATATTTATGAGGTCCATAAAAGACTGAATGAAACATTTCAGAGACATTTCTTTGCCAGGAAACTGCCGGATGCTGTAATATGCATCTCAAAAAAATGAAATCCATTTTTAGATTCAGTCTTTTGATGCTAGCAAGAGGAAAGTGACAGTCAGGGCAAGCAAGCATTTGAGAGGTAACTGCTTGTCCCACTGTTTGTCTAATTTGTCTCATGGGGAAAATGTTGAATGTGTGTGTTTGTGCTTGATGTTTGCAAAAAGAGCACGTGGAGAAGTTTCTACTTCCTGGCCACAGTCTACTGTACGGTGGCTCTGACCCAAAGTAAAGATGGCTTTACTGCACAACTACTGTACATACAGGGCCTCACCATTGGAGACCTCACTTAGACTTTAATGAAAAAAGGATCAAAATAAACCACATGCCATAGAGAAAAGGGAAATAGACTTTGGCCACAAGCCTTTAATTTTGGAAACTGTCCATGTTTAAAACTTTGGAAATCCCCACTATTCCCCCTGATTTCTCCAATCAGCTAGCAGCTAGCAAAATGCTTTGTAAAAACATGCTTTCTTTATACAATATATAATGCAGAACAGTTTTTAGTGTTAGAAAACATTTCACTGGTCATTTTGGTTACAGATGTTATGCTATATTGAAATATGGGCCCTAGAGCTTGACCCAGAAAGAGTCACACTTTTATACACTGAATGCAGAGGACTGTGAAATAGTATTCTGCTTGAAAGGTGTCTTAAATTATTATACTACAGCAGAGAATCAAATGTTAATCTGTTACGACTATGACTTCATAGCCTTTCATTTAGGCTTTCTTTTTGATGCTCTATTCCTTCGTCACCCACTCATTTACATTTGAAATACGTATTCCAGAATGACATAATCTTGACTTGACAGCGGGGTTTCCACTAGAGTCTTACACATTTTTGCTTTGTTGTCTTTTTCCATCATTATCTCCACACAGTTTCCACAATGTTAGTCTCCTGCAGTCTCTGGTTACCTTGGAAAAGATGACAAACAGGCACGTTGCTTCCAGACAGCAGCTTGTTTTCCTGCCCTCTCACCAGGACACAACTGGCATTCTAGCTACTGGGCTTTCCCAGCACTGGCCTTATACACTAGTGCTGTTAAAAAGAATCCCTGCCTAGGTGTGACTGATGTTGGTGTCTTGTGTAGACGAAGCCTATCTATGTATGTGTACAGTGTATGGATAGCATAGTCTAGTGATCAGAGAGGTTTCTCAAAACCTCAATCGCCCGGTGTGATTACTGTATACATTTCAATACAAATATGTTGTCTCTGCCAATACTAAAGTTAGTAATATTAGACATAATTATAGGCACATGACAGGAGATCTGTTTTTCCACCGGTCAGTCTCAGACAGTGCATGCACCAGCTCCATGTGTGGGTTTACGGAATAAAGGTTTCATACATCACGGGATTATGATTTCCAATGCAAATTTCCAACAATTTCCAATTACAACTGCTTGACCTTAATGACTCATGCAGCTATTAAAATCCCAGCAAGTAACTTCAACATTTTAAAGCTATGGTGTTTACTAATGGGAAATATTGTAACTTGGAAAGCAGAACAATATGGTACATTTAATGGAATATTTATTTCAACAAAAAATGTTTCATTATCATCATTGTCAACTGATTACAGTAGGTTCCTTTAAGTTCTAATATTTAATTACAGTATGTTGATGAGTTAATAACTACATATTATTGAAAGTCAAATGCTTGAACCTACTGTATGCCATCTGAATATGTCAATGTGTACTGTCATAAGCTTCACACACCTTAAAATAAACAGTTTAATATGTTCTGCAGGCAGCAGTGCTATAATTCAGTTGAGTGTTTAGCACAGCATTAAGCAATGTCTGTGATTTGTATGAGCTAAAAACTATAATGAGATCTCTTGCTCTTTCTTTCGCTGCCTCAATTATGCATGTTTGCTTACCTCATGAGTCTTTTGGCCATGGCTGGATTTGCTGTGATGATCACACACACACACACACACACACAGACTGTGCTATAGACATAACACAGAGCATTGTCAGACATACAGCTAAACAAGTTTTTTTTTTCACTTTATTTTCTTTTATTACCTTTCAAGATGTCACTTTCTGCAAGGAGCCCCTGCTAAATCCAGTGATGGATCCGCTGCCAGTAAAAGGGCGATGAAAACTATATTTGTCCCAGACGAAATGGAACAGAGGGAAAAGTTCAAACCTTCAGGGGAGAGAAATTGATAGATGCAAGGATGGAAATATGTCTTTCATTAAAGTGAGGTCGAGGGCCTTCATTTTAATGAAGAAGAAAGGGAATCAACACATATGAAGTAAATGAAGGCAGATAACCCCAGTCAACACCACACCCTGTTTGTGAAATAGGGTCAGGAGGGGAAGAATGTTTCTTAAGGTCTGGTCCATTCACAGACAAGAAGCATTCTTTCTGCCAGGTCTCCCTGTGGCCACACCAGTGGTCAGGCTTCAGCCCAGTGCTCGCGCCGTTAGGGTTTCTTGGAAGCGTCATTCCAACCACATGAAGGGACAGAGGGAATACCAGCCGACTGCATTAAAGGAAGAAGAGGAGGACCTGAAATAGGGCAGGCAGACACATCTATATATACGTTCTCCCTCTTTTAGACTCCCTCTCTCTCTCACACACACAACAAATGACCTCTTACATCAGAGAATATTTACGGTACCAACACAGATGCTCACCAGAAATATCACTGCTCACTGTGTGTTGGTATGTGTGGGTGTGACTTATTCCATTGTTTGTCTCTTTGTTAAATGTGTTATTGAGGACAGATGCTCTCACAGGTGGACATCTGCTGAAAAACATATTGCATTAAACAACACTTAACTACATGCAGGCCGAAGCCTGTTTTAACATGTTTGATACACTATTGATGGGATAATCAGAACACAGGATGATGGTAATTGTGACAATAATTCTAGCTGCAAAATCTGTCATAATCTTTTATCTTGTTTTTATTAAGTATTTCTGCAGGTATTGTAAAAATTGCTTTTTCCCTTTGAACTTTGAATTTCTACCAATAAACAGCTGTTCTGGTCAGTTCTGAGAGCAAATTATTATAGCGATTAAATGTCAGAGAAGTATGCAGGGTACTTCCCTTAACCCTTGTCCTTTTGGTCAAAAATGACCCAAATTGCTAGCTCTTTGTGGCAGACAGAAGGCGCTAAACCTAATTCTACAGCTTACACAGACATATGATGTGCACTGCTGGCACAACAACACAACACACAGGACAACAGGAGGATTAAAAGGCATTAAAAAAAACACAAATGAATAATAAATTAATAAATACACAGCAATGCCAGTTAAAAAAACTAACAAAATCATACAAAATCAGATGGCGCTGCCGGGTTGCCAAATCCGATATTTTTAAGGACATCATGAGGGTTAATTGGCCCTTCCGGTGTTATGACATACAACCTAGAATCTGACCAAAAAGGCAAATTGTGAAATTGTCAATATAGGGCACTTCATTTAAGGCCTTTGCTGTTTATATATATATATATATATAGTATATTACATATAGAGAAACAACTTAATTTATGTTTTACTGTCCAAACATGCGGATGATCTGAAGTTTATTTAGTGTGTGTGCAAATCCACTTTTCCAACGGCGAAAAAATGGTTCCAGTACCAGGTTCAAAAGAGTACTTAAAGTACTCTCTCTGGGAGTATTTTGGGCAGGTGAGCTTGCACCTTGGGGGATTGTTAGTATAATGTTGGATTTGTATTAAGTAAGAACACTTCTATGCAGAGGAAACAGCTCATCTGCTGACCTCCAATGACTTTCCACGGAAAAGCATGTTCCAAGTCGGGACAGGCAGGGTAATAAGGAAAACGGGTAAACTGAAAACAACAGGCAATGGCAGGTAACACTGGGACACTCACACACAAGACGGACTGGCACAGATGAACAGAAAACACTGGGTTAAATACATAGGGGATAACAAGAGGAAAGGGGGAACCCTTGGAGAGAGTGAAGACAAGCACAAGACAAATAAAGACAATAAGGACAATGAGACTATGATAAGCCATGCCTGGTGACATAAAAAAAAAAAAAAAGTCATGCATATCCCGGTCTGTTTGGAAACTATTTATTTCCACGTTGTGCACTAGGAAGCAGAGATGAATGTTCCCCAGTGGAATCACAAAGTGACTGTGTGCTGGGAAGGCCATGTAAACATGCCAGAAGGTCACAGTTAATGCCTTGATGGTAGCAAGGTAAAGCAACGGGTGGTAGAGTGGTAAGATTTTACAATGAGTGATTAACCTGTGATGGTGTAATGCTTGGCACAATGAAGCGAGCTAGCGCTGAATCATCACATGTAATGTGGAGACTTGTACAGTATGAGGTATAATGCTATGTATCTGCTGTAGCCTATTCGCAGCAGAGCAGTGTGTGTGTGCTGGTCTGCCTAATGGGAACTGAAGTAGCGGAAATAACTGCCGTGTTCAATTGGAAAGGACATTCCGGGGGGCTAGCTTCTGTAAAACATGATGGTAAACTATATGGCAGAACTCACAAATAAATTGCCTGCGAAGCCTGCTTTTAACTGAGGAAAAACAGAAATTCAGAAAAACACAATGGACTCAATATGTGCTTGTCACAACTGCATGATGAACATTAAACATTTGCAGCCTAATGTGGAGGCATTAGCCAGCATGGTGGCTCATAGAATGCTTGCAATGGTTTCTGTGGTGCTTCACCCAGATACATTAGTGTGTGATTGAATGGGAGTGTGCATACTGTACATCTGTGAGTAAATGTGTACGAGTGCATGCAGAACAGCATAGAAATACAAATGAATGGACAAAATGTGGCAATGACAATATCAGGATTAGTAAAGTATGCTTATGACTAGAAGATTGCATGCTGGTTGAATCAGTTGTTGGGAAAGTGAATGGAAAAATGAGTAATTTATTGGCACTGGCCAATAAATTGGCAACAGAGTATTATCAGCCTCTACTGTCCATCTAGGCTAGTGTATACTGCTCTCTACGTACAGTACTGTAATGTTATTTTCAAATCCTGCATAGTTTTCTATTTATACAGAATGAATTTTGCCACTTTTCAGTAAAAAAAATTTTAACCAGAACACTATCCGTTTTTGTTGCTATAAGATTTAAAACAAAAAAACAGTAGTAGTAAGAAAGTTGTAGCCTACTTTCACTGAGGCTAGAGAGTACTTCACATCTCCACTTGTATTTGGAAAATAACAATTATGTGAGGAAAGCTAACTTTGATAACCACACTTTGCAAGCAACAAACTAAATATAATGCAAGTCTACAAAAAAACTGAGAGCAGGTGAAATGTAGGAGAAAGTGGCGATAAGTTTCGCCTGAAACAAAAACTTTCCATAGAAATGCAGTTCAGAGACGTTTAATAGACATGCATGTTAGGGTGCGGTTTTTTTGAGGGTGTAAATGCCCTACCAATTGGCTAAGTGGCATGAGTCAACTTCACTGGTTAAATGTTCCATCATATAAATGAGGGAACTAAACCACGCAGGATATCCTCAGTGGGTGACTGGACTGACAGCACATTCTTATTGTGTGATTCAATCATTTCTCACTTTGGTTTTGCATTTTCACACTGTGGTGTTAACCTACTGTGTGTCCTTTACTGATGTAGCACACAGATGCCTTTCTTCTGGGCAATTTTAAACAGAAGACATAAGTCAGGACCATATTGTACAACAGTTTTGTTTTGTTCAGTTATACTAACTGGCTAAGCTAAATTGTTTTTGAACTTGACTGTAAGCTATTTTGTCATCTTCCTATTGCTTTCATACAATACTTTAACTACATTTGGTTGTTATATTTAATAATTCACTTTTTTCCAACCACAATTTGGTACTATTGTAAATAAAAACGGATGACATTGTTTTTTTTTCTGACCATCTTTTTCTGTCTGGCCTCTACAAGTTTAGTTGAGATAGAACCCACTGGAGTTTGTATACAGTCTACCCTCGGTCCAACATGAACAGACGAAGATGAAGCTGCAATGAGAGCGCATGCTCACCTGTTGTCAATCACATACGGTACTGCCCACTACTTCATCCCCGTCAGATGCTGAATGAACAGTAGCCAAAATGCAACAATGGCCAAAGCTTTTGTAAAGTTATCACCACCGCCGCGACAATCGTCCAGCGGCTGAGCAAAGAAATTATAGAAAAAGAATCAAAAGCAGAATTAACATTGGCATTGAATTCAATCATTAGAGACTACTCTTGCACAGTTTAGGAATGACGTTTGATGCTTCTAGACAGGTAACTAACTTGTTTACGATCTGGCGCTTTGGAAGTGGAACAGGTATTGACATCTCTGCCCGGCTCTTGCCGCACGAGAGAGAGAGAGAGAGAGAGAGAGAGAGAGAGAGAGAGAGAGAGAGAGAGAAACCATGTTTATTTCATTTGATAGATTTGATAATAATTTCACATTCCATCTGAGTACCTGTAAATTCCATCTAGGTAAACTACAAGTGTATGTCTGTATGTATACTGTGTAGGCTACAAGCTGGAGCTATGAGGATGAGGGGTGTGTGTGATTGTTTTGACTTCTTACGATAGCGGGTGGACACCACAACATTCTGGTGATATGCTGCCCCCTAACTGCTTGGAATGTGGAGTTTTAATTAGATGGCTCGCCAAAACCTTTAATGTAAGAAAGGTACAGTAAAATCTTTTATATCACTCACTATCTCACTCACTATTAACTTTAAAGTCTAATCAGCAGAGAGGTCACAGCTACTACTAAGCAGTCGTACATAAAAACTCTGTTAAAGGGAGGTCTCTACTTACAGAGACAATAGAGTGTCAGTACAGGTGCTCGTCATATAATTAGAATTTCATCAAAAAGTTTATTTATTTGAGTAATTCCATTCAAAAAGTGAAACTTGTATAATGTATAAACCACTTGATATATTTCAAGTGGTCATTCCTTTAGATTTTGATGATTATAAATGACAACTAATCAAAAACCCAAAATCAGTATCTCAGAAAATGTGAATATTACAGTACTTAAGACCAATACAAAAAAAATATTTTTAGAAATGTTGGCCAACTGAAAAGTATGAACATGAAAAGTATGAGCATGTACAGCACTCAATACTTAGTTGGGGCTCCTTTTGCCTGAATTACTGTAGCAATGCGGCATGGCATGGAGTTGATCAGTGGCACTGCTCAGGTGTTATGAGAGCCCAGGTTTCTCTGATAGTGGCCTTCAGCTCTTCTGCATTGTTTGGTCTGGTGTATCGCATCTTCCTATTAACAATACCCCATAGATTTTCTGTAGGGTTAAGGTCAGGTGAGTCTGCTGGCCAATTAAGAACAGACATACCATGGTCCTTAAACCAGGTACTAGTAGCTTTGGCACTGTGTGCCGGTGCCAAAGCAGGTGCCAACAGGTGTCCTGTTGGAAAATGAAATCTGCATCTCCATAAAGTTGGTCAGCAGCAGGAAGCATGAAGTGCTCTAAAACTTCC
>JAODUG010003926.1:0-10922 GCA_027564795.1 Aphredoderus sayanus
ACAAAGGAAGGGACAAGAGAACTATTTTCTCCTGAAAGTATAAATTATTTCCAAGCAGGCACGTGTACATGCATGCATGCACGCACGCACGCGCGCGAGCACACACACACACACACGCACACACACACACACACACACACGAATCGTCAATACAATGAAACATTAGTCAGTCAAGATTTCAAGATGAATCTATGGTGATAAAGATAATATTACAAACTACTGCACTATAGCTCATTGGTTGGTTTAGTCTGTGACTGTGCATGAAAGTGTGGGCAGCCCAACTGTGGTACGGGTGGGGGGGAGGGGTAGAGAACAGTGTGATCTTAGAAGTGCTTGGTAGAGAGGAGAGTGGGACTCAGTATTCAAATGTAGGAGAAGAAGCACTGTTTCACATTCACATTAACTTTAATCAATGATGCACTCAAATATCTATCACATGAAGTATCACCCAAACCATGCAATATAACCTTCTTTCTGTATGTTTATCTGGCATCAATGTTTAGCACCAGCGAAAAGGCGGGCAGGGTGCAGAATTAACTCGAGGCAATCGACATTGTGGAAATGAATACAGTAGACTGAATTACATCTTTTTTTATTGTTAAATGAAATCTACATAATTATTCGTGTGATAATGAAAATCTTGTAACCTTTAATTGAATCAGTCTCAGGCGCTTTTATTGATTTTAATGTGGAAAAACAGCATATATATTGGTATATATTGGTTATAAATTAGCACGAGATTTCCCCAGATACAGTTAAACGCATTGTGTTTTAAATTCAAAAGGCTTAATAACCATTATAAAATCTTTTTTTTTTTTTTTCCATTTCAAGGCAAGAACATACCAGGTTTAGGCTATAACAAAGATAAGCCACATACCTTCATTGATCCTCCATAGTCCAGAATGGGAGCTGAGGTCGTCTGGACCTGTGTAGTTTGGCTTATTCACATTGACGATGTACCAATAATCGGTCCCAATTGCCACGGCGAGAAAGGCAAAACTGAACAAACCCATAACACCAGCGACAATAATTACCAGTCCGTACCTCATTGTCAATATCGCCACGAAGGAAGAACGTGTCCGATGCGTAAAAACTCTCCAGTAGGATCCTCCAGTGTAAAGCTGTATGACTTGATCATTGTAACTTTCCCTTTACAGTGCACTTCGAAATAGAGCCTTGTACGCTTTATTAGTCCAACTATTACAAAAAGCCAACACACACAAAATGTTAAATAAAAAGGTGGGAGAAGGATATAACAACTATTCCATTAAAATGCCCACTGTTAATTGCGTTCGAGATTTTATCAAGATTCAATTTAGGCTATGCTATAAGCAACCGAATGTATAGCATGTCAATAGGCAATACTTAATAGCGTACCTCAAATTGTTCGTGCTGTAAGTCGCTAAATGACCTATGTTTTTGAATACGATAAATTGCCAAAAACATTTGCTGTCATGATACCAAGTAATATTTCAAATTGGCATGTTCTCCTCAAATTGTCAGACGGGGCTAAACAGTAGCTGATGGTTCCGGAACGGCATTGAACCAATCATGCTGGTAACTGTAGAAGTTGCAACATGCATGTTGAACGGCGCTGTATTGGAATACACCCTTTAAAATGCCTCCTGTTAGAGCTTATCCATAGTGTAAATACACATAATGCAAGAAAAAAATGATGTTGCTTATGCTTACTTACTTACGATCTATATAGCCAGCTGTCCAATATATTAAAACATATAATAGGTTAAAATTATCTTATTTCTGATTTCTTAACTATAGTCAATGTATGAGGAGAATGAAATATTAAACTAACAATAACAGTATTATACTCTACTTATATCATTGTCACAACAGTTGGCAATGCAACACTGCCCCCTGTATGCAGATATTGTAACATAACAAAGGTTTTGCCAGCTGATACAAATAAGAAAATGATTTCCAACGTGCTTTGCATGAACTGCTGGAGCAAAGGAAATTACTATGCTGACTTTGCTGAAGCTGAATTCTGTTATACTGACAGCAAATGAACAAGTCTAGAACCGTTTCATATAACAAATTAGTTCTCACTTCGAGTTTGAATTTAATTTAAAGAAAGCAGTAATTTACAAACGCCATATTTTTGACATCTGACACACTTCCTAATTTTCATCTTGCTACAAAGTACGTTAAGAATGTTTTGGAACAGCGTTAGTTTAGTCATTTTGTTTAAATCAATGTATTTCTTGCAATTCTCAAATAATGTATCTGCAGTTTAATACTTATATTAAACAACTAAATTAATATTTTTATATATATTGCTTTGTGTGTGTGTGTGTGTGTGTGTGTGTGTGTGTGTGTGTGTGTGTGTTGGACAGGTATTAATCTGGCCCATCAGTTTGCCTATTGGGAACATAAGAACATAAGATGACATTGAAAACATTGCATAATGCCGAAGGGTGTTTTTTTTAAACCTGATTGTAGCCTATTAAACTAATTGTGTTTCTGTTGTTCCAGGCTGTTTAAAAAAAGTAAATAAATGTCACAAGCCTGACTGCAACATAATCTATATTTAGTAAGTAATTTGCCTGATTGGTTGTTGATTGCAGGGTTTCCAGATACACAGTTTCTCCAGTTTATCTAAAAGCAATGAGCAGCATGGAGTATACTGCCACCTAGTGTGAAAAGCAAAGAGATAAGCCAGGTTTAACAACACCAACATAATATTAGAATATTAGACATACCTACTATAGCCTTTAATTTACTCTCTGGGCAATATTATGTACTGAAAATCTGTACAGCAGACTAGACTAACAAAAATCAATATATAATTATGAACTATAAATGTAGTCATTATTAGTATGTAAGAATCATTCAAACCAACTTTATTCTCTCATTTTATTATGGTCAAAAATCCTGTAAAATAAAGAAATTAAAGAGAACAAACACCTAACTATTAAACCTGAATCCATTGTAAAATATGACCATATTTCTATAGTGTTTCATTATTAATCTGATTGTTAATAAATTAATTACAGTATCTCTCCATTAATTACAAATGTGCACACTTCACAAGACGTTAATTAGACACATACCTGTCACTAATGCAGAATTTTGTAACTATCCATTTCCTACAGGATGCTATTAGGGATCCTTTTTAGATTCAGCCTAAATGCCCATGGACTCTTGGGTCCCTAATCTCTACTGGGCCACTGTGATAGATGACTATGAAAAACAAAATATCGGGGTTCAAACAGGAAATACTGTGCCCAGACATAGAGGACAATCAACTGTATCTACCTCCAGCAATACATGTGTAACCATTGTCCTAGCATCACAGTCACATTTAAACTTATAAATGATAGAAAAACAAGACTCACAATGAACTGTTTAACCATCCCGCTGTCCTAGGGTTTACACTGCACTACCAGCAGAGAGAACCAACTGCAGAATGACATATGTCCGTGTTGTGGCTGGCTCCCTCTACTGGCACAAAAAAATAGTGTGCCGGGTCATTCTGACCCATATAGACAGTGGGAGGGTTAAACTTAACATCACCAATATGAACGGGTTGTTTTGGAGGGTGCGCTTAGTCAGAGCAGAGATCACATGAAGATCTATGAATATAGAGTACTGGTTGGTTTAAGGCCCCTAGGCAGGCAACGGTGCATGACCTTTGCTTATAGTGACATCGTCTACCACAGTGTTCTCTGGAGGGTGTGTCAGTCTTAAAGCAATTCCGTATTGAAGTGTCAAGGTTATATACAAGAAATGTTGTGGTGTAGCTGACATCAGATATGTGAGTACGGTCCTGCTGAACAATATGAGAACCACTCAATCAAAAGTCCATCTATTGTTTTCAGTAAGCGCAGCTGTCCTGCTCTAAACATGTACTGCAGAGGAAATGGCAGTTTAATATAATGCGTCTCTAGCAGAAATGGGGCCGTCGTTAGCTAGCTACGCCTTCTGTGTGATGTGTGTCAATGTTACAGACATTAATATTCTCTGCGATGTTGGCATTTTCATTTTCAAAGTAAAACATTTAACACGGTCAATCAAAAAGAAACACCAACTCATACACACCCACACACACAAACATACAAATATCCTCCTATATCTTCCCAATAAAAAAGGGGGAATGAACATTTTGCAGCTATATTTCAAAAAAAGAGTTAAAAAAAAGTAATCCCTAATAAACTTGTATAATGTGATGAATGTGTGGACATTGATCCTCTTCTGGTTCTCTTGGCCTCTATAAGGCCCTTAGGAGACTGTGTCCATTAGTACTCCCAGAGAGAAGATGCGTCTATTACAGTGCCATCACACTTCACCGTGCCACCCTGGTCTCCGCGCAGGTATTTGTCATTGGAGGCTTTGATGCCGATGCGTCCATGCTCCAGAAACTCCAGGAAAAAGTCCTCAGGCTCGTCTCCATCCGAGCAAACCAGGCCACCGCCTGAGACATACCAGAACTTTCCGCCCACGCCTGTAGAGGGACATTAGTGGATAATATTTTTGACTATACTTTTAAAGGCACACCCCAGCTCACTGTTTATACAGTATTTCGAAAACTCAACAGTTAGGAGGGATAGAGAAGGGACTTAGAACTACAAGAGAGGATTGTGAGTCACTCAGCATTCCAGTGTAGTTGGGGTCAGTTTCAAACCTACCTTTTTAACTACAAGGTAAATTATGGACACAAATTAAGTAGTCTATCTTTAAACACACACTAATGACTAACGGTTTAGTAATATAATTTCGAGAACGAGTGCTAATTTCAAACTCAAATCCTTCAATGCCATAGAGTGTTCCATCAGAAGCTCCACCCCACACATTGGAAACACATGGCAAAGCCTAAGATATTGTTGCTGTGTGCAGAGAACAGTAAGATAACGAACTGCAAGAAAATATTTGGTGAATTTGACAAAAAGTGTATTGGCTTACAATCAGTTTACTTACTGTACTATACATTTAGTGTAGCTTAAACTAAGACTAACTTAAATATACACCAAGACACACAAACAAATACACACACACACACACACACACACACACACACTGACTGACTTTTGATTTGGTAAGCGCCATCATTGAAGAGCATTGAGAAAATGTCATAGACTGATCTGTTAGCATCCAGAGTGTTGGCGTTCTTGTGGTGGCACACAAAGCCATTCTCCCCCCGCAGGATCAAAATGGGCCGGTTTATGAGCTTCATGATGAACAGCTCATCATCACCTGTAAGGACACCCAGTTATGGACAATGGCAGGAAAACAGATAACCAACACCCCTGTGACCGGAGAGCATCTCTTCTGAAAGCACTCACCCACGGTATCACTGACCGCAGAGAGCTGTCCATTTTTCTTGGTGCAAACATATTTTCCGTTGCTGGCTTTAAGTGCCACCCTGCGGCCTCTCCATTCAATATCAAACATTGTGTTAGCCTCTCTGGAGAGAAAGACAGAGTGGCAAACGGGATATTAGCTAGGTTTCATACAATAGAAGGGTGTGGAGGTGGGAGAGGGTATCTTTTGAATATGAAAGGTACTCACGCTTGTGTGGCAGTAGACTGGATCTCTCCGTGAGTCACGAGAGTCCAATAGGATCCTCCGTTGGTCCTGAACAGGCTCTTCTTGGTGTCCTTGTCAATTTCCATCTGAAAGGTCTCCATGTCCGTCTCCACATCCTGGTTGGCGGAAATACTAACCCCTGAGCATAGAGGACATGCACATGATAACCTAGCAGCCGTAAGTGTTTTTGTTATAGTGGTCCCAATGTTTTTACCTGTCAACCATCAAATATATTACTTTTGTTTGTCGAAATGCACAATAAGAGCACAGCAGCTTCTTTTCAACAGAGACACAATATCACACACTGAACAAGTCATGTGCTGTGACAGAAATGCAAATGAAAGCGCTGTATCCTGTGTAAAGTACCATATTATATCTTACACAATTTACAATAGGCTATAGTGAGTTTATCTTGGGAATGGCATTTAAACAAATGTCGTTAGGCATTGCCTGGGGGACATTTTTACAGAGCGGTGCCATGACATTTTGAACCATGCTTTCTCT
The DNA here is from genome assembly GCA_027564795.1 of Aphredoderus sayanus. NCBI lineage: Eukaryota > Metazoa > Chordata > Actinopteri > Percopsiformes > Aphredoderidae > Aphredoderus > Aphredoderus sayanus. The sequence continues at coordinate 6,049 of JAODUG010003926.1, forward strand.
ATTGTTGTGAAGCACAATGCAGCAATGAGCAGTCTTCACAAAGCCAATGGGTGCTAAGGTCATTTTCATGTGGTATTTTGAGGAGAGTATGATGTATCCTGCAGTACATTTAAGCTGCTATATGTAGAATTTGAAAGTTGCAATGAGAGAGACAGTAGCTAAAAAGAAGGAAAAAGAGAAAGATTTTCTAAATCAACAACCCAAAGACACACCCCTCTCCTCCCTCCCTCCACAGCCCATTGGTCTGCCATTGCAAAGCACTGTTGACAAACCTGTTGTTGCTGTGTGATCACATTCATGTACGATTGACAAGCATGGTAGATTCGACAGACCAATCAGGGAAAAGTGGCCATGATTGGTCTGACATACATAGAGGTGGTGGCTATCAACCAGAGCATACATCATATCCTCACAGAGTAGTTCACTCTCTGTCAACTGACAGATGTGTACAGTATGACATTTCTAACAAATATCATTCATTTTATAGCTCTAAAATTCTACCTAGAGCACCTTTAACAGAAACTAAATATGCATGGCGTGATGGTTTTGTATTTTTAGGTTAAGTGGCTACTTTAGTATGTACACATCAAATCATTGCATAGGAGCACGCAGACGTGGTGAGCAATTGAGTTGTCCATCACAATGGGCACTTGGAGCCAACTGCATTTGTTAATATAAACACAAATAAAGTGGGAACATTTTAAATTTTGTAAACATCCATTTAAAAGAAGACACATTTAGGTATGACTGCATGTCTTTCCACTCAAAATGTTATTTTAGTTTCATCATTACCTGCAACTCACTTAAGACTTAAGATATGCAAATTCTTTAGATAATGTCATATTGTAATCAGTAACAATAATCAGCATTTTGTTCAGTACAATATTGTAAATGAATAAGCTGAAACGTTAATGTTAAGTCAGGAACGGACATAGACAAACCTTTGACATCCACAGCACTTAAGTGCTGTGTTTAAGTGTTGTGTCTCACAAAATAGGTGTTCGGTTGAAGATGCCATTAAATTAATGCTACGTATTATTCGGCAGCTTGGGACCTCTGCCAAATACTCTAAAACACTATTCACAAGGACTTACGCACGTTAACATCCAAGATCTGCTGATGAGTCACTATGAGGCACTTACATTTATAACCAATCAAATGTTATATTCATAATCCACACCTTCAAACACTTTGGTGAAATGTGTCAGTTCATTGAGAATACAGAGACACTGTCTGCTGTAGTTCACATGAGATACACAGAAATATCCTTCAACCTTTCTCTTAAGCCTGTTACAGCTCTAATCCAACATAGCCACCCCTCCACCCATCCTGCTCATTCGTGTGCAGTAATTCCCTCATGGTGAAATGCAAATCTGCACCACAGGGCCCACTAAGCTGCTTTTCATTCCTTGTTTCTTGAAAAAGTGGAGTTGTCACAAATAAATATGTTACAAATTAAATAAAACAATTTGCATTACACTTCATAGGTATTTCCAGATAAAAACAAAAAAATCAAATTGACCATTTATAAATCCAGAAATATATTAGTAAACAATATGTACCACAATGTTTGTTTGTGTGAGTTTGTAGGCCTTCAGTGAAGAATGAATAAAAGGTGTTTTAAATGAAGTTAAAATACATAAAATGTGGAGGTTTACTAACCAGTTAAAGAAAGGAAATGCCTATACTATATATTTGCTCCACCCATGCACTTAACCACTTGATTTCAATAATGATTTCCCTTTCCCTACTGGAAAACTATGGTACTGCATGGTTGGAGCAACTACTGTTTAGGATTCTTACTTTCTGGACCTGGTTTGTCCAACACTGCAAAAGGCAAATAGCATTTTTTAGGAGTACTGTATGTGCTGTTTTTCCAACTAGTCACTACTACTGTATTGATGTCTCGTGGACATGGTGACTGTTTTCCCTACTATACAATATATCTTTTCTGGGTGTTTAAAGGATATTGTCTAATTTTCTGCTCTTTCGCTACCATAATACTCTAATAAAATAATGCTTTAATATAATCCTAATTTGGAGAACTGCAGCTTCATGGTTGTGGAGGACTTGCATTAGTAACTGCATGTACATATACAGTATACATACTGTACATGCAGCTATCAGTAAGCATTATATAGTATAATGATAATTAAGCAACAAGCATGTCTCGTGGTTGCAACTTACAAGTCTGCCCAGGAGTCATCTGCAGTCTGTTTAAGCTTTATGCAACACACAGTGAGAATGACAAAGTCCATTACCACAAATTACCCTTGAATTGAAACATGCAGGCAAGAAAGACATAATTGTATTTGCTCCTAGTTTTTAATTTCTGCTGACTGAACATAGCCTGTAAAAATGTGAATATTTTACAAGACATGGAGTTTATTTAAACAATATTAGATTTCAACTGCTCAAAGATAGACAATGTCAAAAGTTTAACTGCTTTGTAGATCCTTCATGACCATCACTGGCAGGAGACACACAGCCATCCTAATACAGACACCCTGGTTTTTTTTACCATCAGGCCTGCCAAAACCAGTGCGTGAACCAGTTCAATTTAATGAGTAAAGCCAAATTAATAGTTATGAAGAATAGGGTAAAAAAGATCCTAAATTGAGAGTGTACAAATTAATTGAATCAAAAATGAGACAATTGAATTGAAGATTAAATAACATGTAATCATTTAAACTTGGGAGAATCTGGCTGCACTCAATGAGAAGGCACTGTTGAGAGGTGAGAGTTACAGTAAAGGAAATGCATTTAGCTAACTTACATGCTTTGTCAACTTTGTCATTTTGATATTATTATATGCTTTTCCTTAACAGAGTAAGAAAGGACCATGACATGGCTTCAGATTTTTATAATGCCTAAACCACAATTTGACATTAAACCTTTCAGTTTTGTGCCCTATTTGGCTTACGTTGTAAATAAGTTGTATTTTCCTACCATTTGTTTAGCTTTGAGTATACAAATGGCATCAACCTATGGGAATCTATATTAGCATGTTCCTGATCAACATTATAGAAAGCACATTATTTAAAAACACATTTGAGTTATTTGACCATGTTGATAACTTGTGGCTTACACCCATCTGTGGCACACACCCAACAACTCACCATCAGTGCCATAAACTCCTCAAATCCATACAGAAATCAATAATGTAAGTCACACTTACTCCAACCACCTGTAGTAGCCAATCCTTCATTTGTACAATGGAGGATTAGCAAAAAAAGGTTACAAGATAATGGCCAAATCACCGTGTGCATTTGTCTCACTGCCACAAACACTATAGACTGATTACCTTGTTTGACAGAGACAAATCTTTTGTTGGCCGCCTGAAAAACAACTTGGGGGTGACTCTCCTCTAGATCGAACAGCTCGTCTTTTCCAGGTTTGGAACATCGTCCGGAGCGCAGTGTGCCGGTGGGCCCCATGGGAGTCAGGTACTTCCCATCGCAGTCCTTGAAGGCCAGCTTACCAGATTTGAGCTCCAGTGTGAAGGCTGTGTTCGGCAGGTTCTCCTTCACCAGTTTCCCGTCGTTGCTCAGGAAACGGCTGTCGCAGGTCTTCAAGCTGTACTTGCCCTCCGTGTACACCAGGGTCACCAGGGAATCCACCCCCCAGGGGATGTTGCTGTCCACCGAGATCTCTCCCTCCGACACAGACAGGTGGGCGTAGCGTTTGCGTGCCACGCTGAGCAGGCTGGCCTGTGGGTGGAGGGCCAGGTGTACGGCCCACAGCTCCGTCTCCCCGATGACCTGGGCAAAGCAGGACAGGTAGTCGGCCGAGCCCCCGAAGTAGCGCAGGTAGGGCTCTGACTGGAGGGCCCAGCGGCCGTCCGACTGGGCCACGATGAGGAAGCGGCAGTCAAAGTCGGGCTTCTCTGCCCCGCAGGCGATCTTCCCGTCCTTGTCGGAGGCCAGGTAGCGGCCCAGGTGGCTGCGGAGAAACACCACCTGCCCGTCCGGGTCGGCCTGCTCCAGTGTCCAGATCTGCTTCTTCTTCATGCTGGGGGCCGAGGCGTTCACCTTGAAGCCGAAGGACTCGGCCGTCAGGTAGCGGCTCTCGTGGTTGATGAGGCCAAACTGCAGCTTCAGGGCATGGCTGACTCCGTTTGTGGTCATGCTCGGGCCGTCCACGCCTTCAACAGTGCAAGAGGAAATGTTCAGGACAAACGAGGGGAAGGGTAGAGGGGCGAAAGCAGCATGAGACACCGCAGGAGGAAACACACTTGTCCCTTATTTGTCTTTTCTTGCACTTCTCTCTCTCTCTCTCTCTCTCTCTCTCTCTCTCTCTCTCTCTCTCTCTCTCTCTCTCTCTCTCTCTCTCTCTCTCTCCCCAGAGGACACGTTCAGGCACTTGCTCTCGGTTCCCTAATCAGCTAGGATTAAAATCAGCAGGACAGAGCACCTCAATCCAGCAAGCCTCTGACGTCACAAAGGCCCCACCTCTTCCTCCCCCTAGCCCTTCTCTCTCTCGCTGTGGCGTGAGCTCATCGCCGTTGCCTCCTCTATTTGGCCAACATCTTCCTTATTTCGTTGTCTCGCCTGTGGCTCTTTGCGGGTTTGTCCACTCTGTGGCTTACGGTGACACGCTTATTTGTCAGCCCCGTTCCCTATTGGCTGCTGCTCACAAACTGTAGGCCTGTAATGCTGGCCACGCCACCCCACACACGGATTATCCTGGCTCTGATCGTCTGGGCAGCCACAGACTAATTGGAAAATGTCCACAGTGGAATTGTGCTTGTTTCCTAAAATTCTCTCTCTCTCTGTCTCTCTCTCGCTTTCTCTCTCTCTCTCTCTCTCTCTCTCTCTCTCTCTCTCTCTCTCTCTCTCTCTCTCTCACTCTCTCACTCACTCACTCTCTCTCTC
>JAODUG010003927.1:0-10920 GCA_027564795.1 Aphredoderus sayanus
GCATGTTAATGTAATGCAATAATACTTCACACAGAATACCCCACGCAAAATTTGCATGCTCATTTTTGTGTGTGTGCGTGTGTGTATGTGTCAGTGTGTGTGTGTGTGTGTGTGTGTGATGTTTACAGTAAATTGCATTGTGTGTGTGTGTGTGGTTCACAGGTACTGTATCTACTTGCTTGTGTACAGTATGTCTCTGAATGTGTTGTAGTCCATAAGTGTGCGTGTGTGTGTGTGTGTGTGTGTGTGTTATGAGCCTTCACCTTGCACTGTTCTTCACCCTATAGCAGGCCATTAGAGCTCCCCCAGGCCCCCCTCTTCATGTGTCAGGGGGAGTGAATGTGTGTGTGTGTGCAGTTTTTATCATGTGGGTTCTGTGCTTGTTTGTGTTTGTGTGTGTATGTGTGCGTGTGTGTGTGTGTGTGTGTGTGTGCGAGCGTATCGGCAAACAAGCCTCTGTGCGTCTGATAGACAGACAGGCAGGAAGGAAGACAGACAGACAGACAGAGAAGCAGGCAGACAGGCAGGCAGACAGACAGGCAGGCACAGGTCGAATGTGAAGAACGGCCGGCCTCTGGAACACATGGCAGCCATTTTGACTGCAACATTAGCATACCAGAGCGGTAGCATCAGTCAGACAAACAGCTGAAGACAGAGAGTGGCACTCTCCCTTCCACTCCACAGCCAGTGGGATGGGTGAGCTTGTGTCTGGAATTAGACTTGTCGAAAACAGCGGTACAAAAATGTTTTGCGTTGGGTTTAGCATCCCTCTCCACCCCTCTGCCTACAGTTCCCTTCTCTGCCCCTCCCCCTGCTACAAGCCATGTGTGCACACTTGATGCACGGTGGTTTCAAAACATCAACAGTGAGCTGGGGGAGGAGATGTGCAATCAAGGAGTGTACTTATGGTTCTGCAATGAAATGCAAATACACTTTATCCAGGTTGTTTGCGTGGTAATGCATCACTAAGAATCGCTTCCCGCCGTGAGTGATGATCCATGCGTTTTGATATGGGATAAAATAAAATGCAGCAGATAGATTCTTTAAATAAGATAAGCCCACATGAGGGCCAGTCTTCCACACAGTGAGATCTATTTATATGGCATGCTCACACTATGCTGTAAATGAAAAGCACAGGGTGTTAAATCCTTCTGAAGGAAAAGCTAGGTCAATACTTCACCCCCAGAGGAGGCCTGTTTCACATCGGCCACAGACTCTTGTATCAGCATCGGCTACAGCAAGGAGGCTTTCTACTGTCACTGAAAAAGCATTAAAACGTCTATTTTTACACTAGTTCCCTTGTCATTTTTCTAAGTTCACGGGGCAGGGAGCCAAGACAGAACTGACGACTGTATCTTTTATAATCTTTTATACCTTGAATTTATCACATCGTCAATACAGTATTAGAAGGCTTCCAACACACCCAGAGATAAGGGGGGTCCCAGTACTCTCTGGTGGGAACCATGCCTTGGGGGCAGGGGTGGGGGCAGCAATGTATTTTAGTGTTGTTGAACTTTTACTGTACTGTTATTACACAGGGTCACTTTATGAGCCAGAAAGATGCTCATCAAATTCTAAGTCCTATTACCAGGGATTAGTCGCTGTCAAAATGTTTTCATTAGAAGGGGCCTTTGAGACTGCATTTTAGCATGGATTATGGAATATTTGCCTTATCCAACATTCCAACCCATCTGCAATGCTGAAACGAGAGCAGGGGAGGTCATGGGAGAACAGGCTGGTGCTCTCCGCTGGGTTTTCACACATCACCCATAAAAATCTTCTTGAGTCTGCTGCCTAAAAACAAGCACGTTTTAATTTACATTTTTTACATTTTTTTGGGGATTCCTTTAATTATGAGCCGGTTAAACATTCTGCGCGTGTTTCTCTGTCCCGAGCCGAGCCGCAGAACTCAACGGCCTCAGACGAGGCTCGTCAATTAGAGAACGGGCCGTTGCGCGGCATGTTAATTCACGGTAAAATATTCCTCCTCTGGCGCTAATTAGGCGCTACACCCGCGGCCGAGGAGAGAGAGCGGCTCGCGGACCGAGAGCTGCTCGCGTTCCCCGTGCTCCCTCGTTGTCGGTTGGCTGACCAAAGTACGCCGCCGATAAGAGGGAATTATTTTAATTAACCGGTGCCGCCTTCCGCAGCTAACGAGCCTAGCTAAAACGAGGCCGACATTTCACCACATGAGTGTGCGTGGTGCTGCCTTCAGAAGCCACTGATCCTGAACAAAAATAAAATAAATAAAAAGTATCTGTATAAATTCAAAGGTAAGGGAATAATGGGAATGTGCTGTAACATTAACGAATGTCATTTGTACGAGCTATGGAAAATGGCTTCTTCGCGTGCACAGATTGGCATGCCTGTTGTCCACATGCCAAGGCCTCCGAGTCTCTGGAAAGTGTGAAAGTATGTGCCTGTGTGAAAGAGGGCGCGGGGGAGCGATTGGGGAATGATGACTATGACACGCAGCTTGAGATGGAAATATGGCCCTGGACGGGAAGGCGCTTCTCGTTTTCTGCGTGGAATCTTGCTCCTCGGGACGAGAGGATGACAAATATCCACAGGTGGGAGTAGGGACAGAGTCACCGGCAGGGAAGAGGGGGCCTTGAATTCCTCCGTTTCCACGGAGATGTTTCGTTGGTATATATCAGCGGTGAAGGGGATGGAAGAAGGCCGGCCCCACGCTGCACAGTGGATATTACTCTTCAGTTGTGTAACGCTGACATTTGCCCCAGTCGGAAACACATTCATCTCGCCACCTGCATTCCCAGTAAAGAACTGCTGGCTACGGCGGTAGCTCATCTGTTTCTATGTAAAAATACCACAGGCGCACGCAGGTGACACTGTTTTGAGCGTGCCACATGTAGGGAAGGCACGCGGAGAGCCATTATCGGGGCTACGGCGCCGTGCTAGCACAGGACAGGGAGCGACCGTAACACAGTGACACTGTGTTGACTGTGCTGTCAGCGTCTGAGCTAACATGTCGTGCTAATACAGTACAACGCTGCTGTAGTGTAGCTGCACTGTAAACACAAATTAACACAAATACACATTTCCTATTTATTCAGCTCGGGCAGTCGTGTGAAGTTGAGTACATTTGACAGTTTTACTTGAGTAAAGGTAGCAGAGCAGTTTAAATGAGGCAGATGAACAACACGTCATTTTAACTGTCTGTAAAACCTTTGAGATGAGAAGAGACATATTTTCGGTCTCAAAGTGTGATTTTGGTAACACGCAGTATAAAAGCACAGGGGCTGAATGCTTTGATGATGTGAGGGCACTGACAAAACACTGAGTGGAGTAACATCTAAAACATTTGTTTGTATGTAGTTTGTGTAGTTTCAGTTTATTAACAACGGACAAGCTGACCATTGCTGCTATTTCCTTTTTAATATATTTTACGAATCTGTTCCTCAATTATTCTTCAACAGCAAGCTTAGACATTTTCACCGTGACCCAGAAGTTACTTCTGAGTTTATTTGGCTGATTCGAATGACTACAGACTCGATTTGAAATTAGTTTGAAGTAATAATGCAAAAGTTGCACAGTAAAAGGTACACGCCCACACCTGAGAACATGTCTGATCAGCCACATTAACTCAAAGTACCTGTGTGGACAGGACATTCAACAGTTCGTTTAGAGAGGACAGGAAGAAAGTGTAACCCTCATTTGCAGCACATCTGAAAAAACAGCTTTTGTTATGGCCAGATGGGTGTTGGTGGGTGTCTGGGGCTTGATCTCCTTCCCACAGGCAGATAATGAGACAATGGGGCCCTGGGCACAGACGTATAAAGGGCTCCCCTCCCATCCATGGAAAGACTTGCGCTAAACTACAAGACAAACTTAAACGGTATTATGGTATGTGTATGTGTGTGTGTGTGTGTGTGTTTGTGTATTTTTTGTGACATCTTCAAAGTGACCGTTTATGCTATTCGCTAAGATTTTAAAGTAGGGCTCTGCCACTGATATGAATGACTCAGCCCTTTGACTATGCGACAAGAAATGCAAAGTTACTAACAGTGACTTCAGAGGCTATGGCCCCTGGACCCCTGGATGCCTGGGCCCCTGGACCCTTGGGCCCCTGGACCCCTGGGCCCCTGGGCCCTTGGGCCCCTGGGCCCCTGGATGCCTGGGCCCCTGGACCCTTGGACCCCTGGACCCCTGGGCCCCTGGGCCCTTGGGCCCCTGGACCCTTGGACCCCTGGACCCTTGGGCCCCTGGACCCTTGGGCCCCTGGGTCCCTGGACCCTTGGGCCCCTGGGCCCCTGGACTCCTGGGCCCCTGGAACCCGGAAGCACCATTCTGTAGTCCAGCCCTGCTCCTTCCTATCGATTCCCTACCAGTGTGTAGAAAGTCTCAGTCTGCACTGCGTATCTTTTTACACAGGTAATCACTGATTAATGACAAATAGCGAGCAACAAGTTACCTTAAACTGAAAACCTTTTAGCTGAATTGCCGGAGCCGAAGTGTAATCGCTTGGCAGTGCGTGTGTCGGCGCAGGGGGCAGCGGTGGCAGTGCATTCAACATCAGGCGTGGAGCAGACACAGGTTTGCTGTCAGATAACCTCTCCCAGCTGACCCTCCTCCTTCCCCCTCCCATCCTCACACACACCCCATGTTCCGCTCCCACACACCACATTACCATCCATCCATCCATCCATCCATCCATCCATTACCGCTTATCCGAGGTCGGGTCGCGGGGCAGCAGCTCCAACAGGGAACCCCAAACTTCCCTTTCCCTAGCCACATTAACCAGCTCTGACTGGGGGATCCCGAGGCGTTCCCAGGCCAGTGTGGAGATATAATCTCTCCACCTTGTCCTGGGTCTTCCGAGGCCTCCTCCCAGTTGGACGTGCCTGGAACACCTCCCTAGGGAGGCGCCCAGGGGGCATCCTTAACAGATGCCCGAACCACCTCAACTGGCTCCTTTCAATGTGAACGCCACAGTAACTCGCAAAACCCAGACCCCCAGGGGAGGTTGTCATGACACCACCCTCTCCAGAGGTGAACGCCAAAAGAACATGTACCTTAAGCCGGCGGCTACACACCGCACTCTATAGGAATCTCCTCACACGTTAATCATATGCGAGACTTCATCTGCACATCACACACAGGCGATGGCCGATGGGAGCCGGCACTCAAGGTCATCTGATGAAAGCTGGGAGGCGTGTGTGATGTGAATTCGCTCCCAGGATTGATTCCTCCCGTACGTCCTAATGATCAAATCCAGGCGGATTTAGAGGCCAGTCGAGCACCCTAATGAGAGAGAGAGAGCAGTGGATTCTGCCTGCTGTACCGGGGGAAAGGCGATACTGTACAGATTCACAGTTACAGTAGCTAAGGCCAAATGAGATATGCATCTCTGTTTGAGCTGCAGATCATGTTTACGCCTCCCTCTCAATAATATAATTCAGAAAGGCTTGCTGCATAATGTGCATTTTACAGCTTGCTTTTTTTTGTTATTTATTTATTTACCTTTTACGGTGCCCTTTAAGTAGCTGAATGTTACATAGGCAATTTTCAGTATGAAAGCTTATTGCAAGGAATCTCGGCATGGCACTTTATGAGAAACTTGGGGCTTGCATGACTGCTGCTTTCGCTAGAGCTGAATTAGTTGTGGCTAATAAAGGGCCTAGTCGGATATTATTTGTGTGCCCTCATGTTTTCAAATTAAGCAAGTCTGTTTTCAGTAGCAAATTGGTGAGACTTTTGTGTTTTTGGGGGGGCGCTATTTGCACAAGTGTGACAGAAGTGTCAGATTGTCCCTTTTGGGTGACTTCATTAGTGACTATATCTTTATTTTGTAGTTTACTTTTTATTCTTAATGGTGTTTCTTCTTTTATTTTTCCTACTACTCCTAATGCTGAAATAATACTTTATCATTACAAATAGTGTCATAAAGTAATGATAATTGACAGCACAATGAATAATGATGAGAAGTCATGAAGCCATATGAAAACGTATGTAAGAGTGAAACAGAGCACATTACTGTACGAGGCTTATGGAACCAGGAGGAGCGCAAGCCAAGGCTGTGTAATGGAGTAACAAAGAAACCAATCTCTGAACTTAAAAACAGCCAATTAGATTGAGGCCTGTGGTATTTCCTGGGTCGGGAAACCCCATAAATCAGGCTTTGTCCGGATATGCTGACGAAAAGGGACAGGAAACTCATTTCGAAATGAAGCCCGACGTCAGCTAGCAATGATTGAGCAAGTCGACGGGTATGTGCGACAGTGCAACCCTGCGCTAATGAGATCCAAAACCAGCAGCAAGCTATGCTGGAATTAGTACCGTTAACCAATAGCTTTCACATACAACAGTACACAACACACACACACAGGCCCCTATGCCCTAATTCTCCCAACCTTTCTACTGGCTTTATTAAAAACTGGACATGAGTCACAGTTGAAAAATGAACTGAACTCTGCCCTGCTTTGATGGACAAAGCCGGACATGCCGCTTTGAAGGAAGTGACCTATGGAATACAGCCGTGTCTTTAAATACAATAGAACCCTTGTTACCCACATGTGGTGTTGAAAGAAACGCGCAAACATTAAAGGGACACCCCTCAATTTGTGTTTTGAAACCATTGTATGAAAACTGTATTGTTGTTGTTTTAAACAGACACACACTCGCACACCTGAATGTCTGTTATTTTTCTATACACCTCCCCCTACATCATTCCAAGCATCGCCCTATTCTCTGCCCCGCTCACTAGCTACCACATGTCCGTGGACAGCTGTTTAAAAATATAAATAATGACATACAGTAGTGGTGCGTTATTGCAAATGAGGAGGGTTTAATCATTTAACTTTAATCATTATTCTATTGTTTTATGACTTAAATAAATAACCTACAGTAAAGAAATACACTAATAGCATAGAGCTAATAACAGAGCCAATAGCATAGAGTTACCAACAGGAGGTAATAGCATAGAGCTTATAGCATAGATATATTAATATTGAGCTAATAGAATAGAGCGATAACAGAGCTAATAGCGTAGAGCTACTAACATTAAGCTAAGAGCACAGCACATATAGCATAGAGCTAATTAAAATTTAGCTAATAGCATAGACCTAATAGCACAGATCTACTAACATTTAACTAATAGCATAGACCTAATTGCATAGAGCTAATAACAGAGACCTAATAGCATAGACTTAATAGCATAGAGTTAATAGCATAGACCTAATTGCATAGAGATAATAGCACAGATCTACTAACATTGAGCTAATAGCATAGAGCTGATAGCATAGAGCTAATAGTATACAGCTAATAGCATAGACCTAATAGCATAGAGCTAATAGCATTGAGCTAATAGCATAGAGCTAATAGCATAGAGCTAATAGCATTGAGCTAATAGCATAGACCTAATAGCATAGAGCTAATAACTCGGCATGATTTTGTGGTAAGCGAGGGGAGTGGACATCCTTTCCAGGACGTGCACGTTAAAAATAAGGCAAGCGAGCGCCGTCGCTCGGAGACGGCGGGCGTCTCACACGGTGGTCCGTGGCTGCGGCACACACACACGTATCAAAGGGACACCCCCCCCCCCCCCTGCCTCCTGCCGGTTTTAATGAGGAATTAGCAGCAAAACATAAACAAACTCACTGGGCTCTCCTTTTCTTTTTTCTTTTTTTGCCGTTGCTATGGCGCTTGGCGAAGCAGCCTCCTCGTCCGCTCGCTGCGCCCATCAAAGGCGGGCACAGCCGCAGCCGGGGAGACGGCGACGACGATCGAGCAATCCCATTGGCTGATCACAGCCCGCGCTTTTTACTGTGGGGCTTTGTTGTCGTATTGATTCCTCCCTTTAAAGCGGCTGCAGGGCTACTGTGTGCTGTGGTGGACGGGCTGGCTGATTAGCTGTGGCTCGTGGAACAGCAGGGCGCTGTGTGTCTTGTCGTGGAGGTGCTTTGCTGGGTCATTAGCACAGAGGTGGGGGGCGGGGGGGGGGGGGCAGCCTTTTAAAAAACACAGACATGCTCGCACGCGCACGCACACACACACACACACACACACACACACACAACGTGTAAACGTGTGTTGTGTGTGTGTGGCTCACCACAATCTTCTGCCCGTGGCCTTTCTGACACATGATTAAAGTCAGTGGTGACAGTAAGAGTCACGCATGCACACACACACACACAGACACGCGCACGCACACACACGCGCACATACGCACACGCACACACACACGCGCACACACACACACACACACACAGAGTGCATCTGCACACTGGCACCAAGTCAACAGATTGTGGTGGTTTTCAGGACCCAAACAAGCAAACTCAAACAGTGGCAGTAACACAACAGGATCCGTTGCTCGGTTACGCCGACAGTTGACCGCGGTCACTTTTGTACCATGTACACATTAACGCATTACTGTACACCCTACTGCTGCTCTCGTTAGCCAGGAATGTCATCTCTCTGCATCTGTCAGAACTAGGAGAGGTGGACGGACAGACGGAGAGACAGACAGAGAGCCAGAGAAAGAGACAGACAGACGGAGAAAGAAAAGAGACAAGAGAAAGAGAGGCCTGCGGCAAAGTGACCTTCAGGGGATGGAGAGAGGCCAGGGGACTGTTCTGACACCACTGATCTTGGGCGAACTTGAGTCTGAGCTCAGACAAAACTCTGATCTGATGCAGCCGCTGGTGATTGACGGGTGAAACGGGAGGGAATTGCAAGTGCGAGCGAGATCATTCAGACCTTGAGGCTGACGGCTGTCGGCCATGTAACCGCGGACAACGTGTCTGTGGGATCTGTGGCGAGGGAGAAGATTACAACATGGCTAAAACACAGGGAAGGACATTTGGGAATTGGTTGACCAAAGTGAACCTCTTCTGGAACCTTCAAGAATAGAGTTTAACTTGATAAGCAGTCTTTTGAAAGCCTTATAGGAACTGACCCATTTTACCATGCTCTCTAGATGGAAATATTGGAGGAAAGGTTAGGAGGGTAGAATAATTAAAGGTTAGCTTAAAGGTGAAGTCAGCGATTGTAAGCTAATACAATTTTGTAAAATTCAGCAAGTGTCTACTCACAGACTACTAGCCACTCATTTTGTGTTTGCACTGAAAATAAAATCAATCTAGTGTTTCTACACAGCCCTGGCTCTGTACATGTAAACACAAACAAAGTGGTGCAGACCGCACCACACAACATTATCCCCGCCTTGGCAATACGTGTCCAGTGTGGGGAGCGCAGCATCTGAGGGAGCACCCTATGACACTGAAGGGAGAGGTGTTTTGGTTTTGACAGAGTTCAAATGTCAAAAATCATTCTCCAGCATCCCTGACTTTAACTTGATAAGAGATCTCTTGAAAGCCTAACAGGAACTTAACCGGTTTTACTGAGCTCTCCTGATTCAGATGTTGGGGGCAAGTTTGGGAGGGTGGAATAATTAAAGGTTGGTTTAAGTTCTGGTTTCTGCCATTCTCCACTGCAGCTGTATCGTATTATGTGGCCACGGCGACCAGGGGGACGCGGGAGGGACCAGCTACTGGCCCAGTACTGTATCACAGACAGATCCTGCAGCTGTCAGCTCTTCTCTGCAAGGCTCTACTCAGCAAGTGAGATAGCACCCCCCCCCCTCCCCCCCTCGGATCCCCGCTCCAAATGCTGTTAGCGCGCACTTAAAACGTCCACACGGAGCTCTAAACAGATAACTGTAGAGAGGAGAGACAGACAAACAGAAAGGCAGACCTCTACATTATAAGCACATACTGTGCATTGCCTTGCACTGGCTTCTCGGTCAGCCTGTTTAAGAGCCTTGTTTGCGGTGCCCATTTTCGGACAGTTTTCTCATTTGGCATTGCATGCTAATTGTGGCCATATGCTAATGCTTCAGGATGTCTGCTACACAGATGTGTGCTTTGGATAGGCTGAAGTTCAACGTTATAGTTCTGTTGTTATTGGTCATTGTGTAGAAAAGGACATTGGATGAGTCCAAGCTCAGTGCTAACGTCATCAGCTAAATGTTTGAATAGGAATTGATGCCTGCCTTGTAGGCAAGCGGTGAGAGTACAGTAGAGTACAATATGTAGGGTTTGGCTTTTGTCTATTACTAAAAATCATTTTGTGTGTGTTTGAATGCAACAATAATGATGGTGTTTCATAACAAATTTGAGCAAATTAGCGATTAATTCATGATCAGAGGCTAACGCTAATTTAGAGAAGCCAAAGCAGCTCTCCGTGAACATGTTCATTTTCACAAATGAACATGCTCTACACAATGCCAGATGTTAACGTGCGTCTGTACAATAAACATGAAGGATGATGAATAAGCAGCCAAGAACTATTGAGGCTTGTTTGCGTGGTAGTTTCTACCGCTGTGAGCATGCCTTCCACTGCTGTGGTGTACAGTTAGAGCTGAGAGCATACTAAAGCAGTGCAAAACCACCACACTGTACTCAGCTAGTTGCCTCTGTGTTTATCTTTTCATGTTATCTTTTCACTTTTCATTCAAAGAAGTCAAAGAAGGCAACATTTGCGATTGTAGGAGGATAGATTCTCTGTCAACAAGCACACTGGCCAGAAATTATATTGACAAACAAATGGTAGTAAAGCCACTGAACGGAACATTAGTTAAGCCTACTGTGTCAATACCAGATTGCTGGTGCCAGTAGCTATTCATCTTTTCCGTGGTCTGCTGAACATGTACTACGATTACCTTTGTTTGCTCACACAATGTACAGAGAACAGTGGTGCTTTTGCCTCAACTTAGTCTCACACACACACACTCACTCACTTCCTGCGAGACAAGCCAAGGATTTATAGAGCGGTGCCGGTTTGGGCTCTAGTTAGAGCAGTGGGCCCATTTAGAACCCCCCCCCCCACCCGCCACTCTCTCTCCCTCTCTCTCTCTCTCCCTCTCTCTCCCTCTCTCCCTCTCTCCCTCTCTCTCTCTCTCTC
>JAODUG010003928.1:0-10920 GCA_027564795.1 Aphredoderus sayanus
TAACCACAAACATGCAACCATTAGTGTGGGAATGGAAAAGCTAATGCAGGTTATAGTTATTTGTGTACACAGTCTACAGAAAGGTACACTAGACATGTTGTTCTCCAAAAGATTAAAATAATATTAAGAGAACAAAACTTTTAGTTGTAGTCACGCCTTTACGCCAGTAGGTGGCACAAAAGCTAAGCCATATTCCAGAAAGGTTGTCCATACATTTGATGCATGGAGGAGGAGGACATTACCTGTGACTGTATTCTTAGAAAAGAAGTCTACCCAATGGCAATTAAACCACTATGACAATAATAGCTGTCAGATGCAGCGCTACATGCCATTAGACTGCGTACAGAGTCAGCAGATCCACCTGTATCTGGGCCCTGTTCCCTGCTGTGATGTTGGAGATGGTCCAGCAGGCCTCCTTCTTGATGGACTCCTTGGGGCTGCTGAGAAGGTGCAGCAGGGACTGCAGAGCCGAACAGTTCAGGATCACCTGAGCAACCACACACACACACACACACACACACACACACAAGTTAGCTGTCAGGCCACTCTCAATTGAGGATACAATGAATCTTTTCTAAGGGAGTCACAAACACCAATATTAGCTAGTGAGTGTTTCAATAAAGAGAATGACACAATCAGGTAGCGCCATCTGGTGGCTGATATAATAAGGACAACAGGAAGGTTAAAGATATATACATTTTTAAATAATAATAATAATAATAATAATAATAATGTCAATTTGAACAATACTCTCTTGATGCTGTTAAAGCAACATCTGAGATCTAACACAGTCTGTGTGCCCATGCTGACATTACCTGCGTCTGCACATCATCTCCTGTGACTATGTTCCCCACAGCCCGCAGAGCAGGGGACACCACCTTATAATCAGAGTGCCTAGAGACAGTGAAATCACAGTGTGATGACACACACACACACACACACCTTCTCTAGCCGAAAAGATAACTTCAGCCTGGATTATTTTGTAACTGAGTAAGAGCAGCATTTTCTTCATATTGGTTTATCTGTGGTAGGCCATACATTAGTAAGGGAACCATAGTGATCACCACAACCAAAATTAAAAAGCTAAATAAGATTTCATGGGAAAAAGTATAAAGTGTGTGTGCATGTGCTAGGCCTTACAGCAGCAGCTCCACGAGCCTACGGCAGACCCCTGAATCGATGACGGCCTGGATTTTATCATTAGGACCGTCAGACAAGTAAGAGAGCGCCCAGCAGGCATCGGCTAGGATATCTGTGTCGTTGACAAACAGCAGCCAAGACAGCACGCTGAGACACGGCGACACCTGCAGGGAACAGAGATTGGAAGATAATACACCATCAAATTCAGCCAATGGTCTGCCGCTAATCAGGTTTCTACACAGCCCCGGCTCTGTAAATAGGAACACAAACACAGTGGTGCCGACCACACTACAACAATATCCTAACCTTCGCAATGCATTTCCAATGTGTGGGGCAGAGCTTAGGGAGCACCCTGTGGCATTGAAGGGAGAGGTGTTTCAGTTTTGCCATTAAGACACTCAGCTCGGGGTTTTATTGAGAGCTCATTGCTACGGCAACAACTTCACAAAGCCCTTGACCTTTAATCAGCCTTGTAGATAGGCCATTACTATGGCAACGTGATAGCACCATTTGAAGTTCATTGTTACGGTTGCGACATCTTATCACGGTCAATCACCTTGGTGAAGTCTGGAGGCGGGTTCTTTCCTCGGCACAGGTTGGAGAGGGCCCACACGGCATTCCTCATCATCGTGAGACGATTCTGTTTGGCCAACAATCTACAACAAAAGTAGCACAGCCCGCCATGAGCAAGCAGTACACGACATCATAACCTATTTGTCCTTTTGCTCTCAGGAGCCTCGGGTTTCAATAAAAGGAAAGGTTGGAGTAAATAGAAATCCTGTGCTGTGGTGCCACTTACTGCACAAGGGACGGCAAGATGTTGCAGTTCACTACGTAGTCTCTGCACTCTGTGCTATCTCCTGCTATGTTGCCCAAAGCCCACACTGCCTGGGGAGGAGAACACAGATTCAGCTACACAAACAGGAGACGATCGCATGAAAGACTTGGTTCAGTACAGGGTTTGGTGCATCCTGCATTTTGAGCATATCAATGTTTTATTTTGAATGTCTGTATGTATTTTATCATATTTTTGTTGTACTCTACTGTGTGAAAAGTATGAAATGTGCCATACAAATAAACTTGTTTAAATTAACAGGCCGTTTAGCAGACACTTTAATATGATGTGACTTACAGTAACACAGTTACCAGTATTAGAGAGCAGGTAGGGGTTAGATATTTTGCTCAAGGATGCTTAAAATGGTAGGTCAGCCGACTATCCGGCCGGTGATGACAATCTGGGGAAACAGGTACATCTATCTGTTTGTCACATAGACCAGAATCCTCCTCACCTGTTCCTGAACGTCTTCGAAGTCAGAGCTGAGCATTTCTATGAAAATGGGCACAGCTCCTGCCTGAATGACCACACGTGTCTGGTGAGATGTACCTGATGCAATGTTGGTCAGCACCCATGCAGCTTCAAACTAGAAACAACAGGGTGTGTATTACACTGACAGGAACATGGTGCAGAGTAAATTGTACAGTATATTGTGCCATTAGATTGAGCCCTATGTCTATGGATTATGGCTTTACATCAGGAAAAATATCTACACGGTTAATCTACACAAATTGAAAATAAAAGTAGTTAAATAAACAAGACATGCTTTACTATTAGTTATAATGGTCTGAAAGTGCAGAGAAATATGTTCTAAAGGCTGCTGATGTAAGGTTGGTGATGTTACATTTAGCTGAGTTTCATATTACTGGCATTACCAGCAGTGGGGAAACATACCTGCAATGTGCAGTTTTCCCTCCTTTTCAGGAACTCCACAAAACGCTCTACAACCCCAGGTGTGGCAATGACCTCATCAATAGGCGGGTTGGGTTCTGCATTAAATCAACACAAGGCAGAGTCCAATGTTGGTGATGGAGGTGAAAAGTCAGCCTCAACTAACATATACAGTACTGTGTAACAAAAGAAAGGAGACCTTTAGAGAGTAGCTTCCTGAAGCGCTGAGTGCCGATGAGCTGCTGCTCAGGAGAGCTGGAGAAAATCATCTGTGTCATGTCCTCTGATATCACCCCGCTCTGCACACACAAAATCGGTTGGCCTCTAATGTGTGTGGTCTTCTTAATGCAATTACATATCTCCAAGTGTATTCAAGTTCCTCTAACCGTAAGCTGGTCCATGTTGTTGGCCTGCGACTCCAGATAGCCGCTGTCAGCCATCCCATCATCCAGCAGGGCTCCATCTTCATCCACTGTGGCAACGTTCCTCCTCTTAAAGAGCTGGATAAAAAAATAAGTGTATTACGTCTTTATGACAATGTACATAAGCGCAATGGTGTGCAAGTTAATGAGGTGGAGAAGCACTTTACAAAAGTAGTCATGAGGTTAACCTTTAAAAGAAAACAACTTTATTATAAATCAATTTAAATGGAAAAAAAAAAGAAAAAACTATTTCTTTAGAAAAGACAAAGCAGGGCAAGAAGATAATACAGTTGAATTGGCAGTTGAAGACCTCACCTCATTCAGCCACCGTGTCTCACCTGTTCATCCTTCTTTTGTTTTCGTAACTGGAGACCTTCCTCCTCCCTCCTCCTCCTCATCTCATCTGTGTTGAGCGACTTGTTCTTGTAGCTCTTGAGACGTGCGCTGTCTTTACCTTGACTCATTTTGTAGCCTGGAAAACCAAAATCATTAGCTTTAAGAATTACGTTACGATGTTCTTGCTGGGTTAGAATCCAGCAGGAACATTGTTGGTGTGAGGGCGAATCATACCAACAATCTAATATAGGTAAAAATCGACACAATTTGGGTGGACTGTGTACTATAGGGACTACAGACATCTAAAGATATAGCTTGTTTGCCACGGTTCATAACATATCACATAATGTGATGACATTAAAAGTATTAGCTTCTCCTCTATCTAAACGAAACAGAATATATGCTTTACTTGACCACTGTTGTCAAACTAATGTATATCATCACCGTGTTAGCACAGCCAGGCTATATAGCCAGCTAGCTACCATAGCATTGAAACCCTAGCGGTAATGTTAGCTCGAGCAACAACAACAATTCTTGGTAAGAATTCAACAGTTCCAACATTACGCATCTCAGGACATGGTATACGATGATTAGAAGAAAATATGATTAAATCAAATTAATAATTCACTGACCTGTCAAAGTGGGCTCTTTAGTCCCCTTACTCGTTAGGCCACTGTTTCTGCCGCCGGTAATGTACTGCGCATGTGTAAACCTACAGCGTCTCTCCTTAACTCAAAGGTCTGTCATTTATACAACTGTCCTCTGCCACCCAAGATACGGTCGTTTCACCAACACGTTTGTAGAATAATTAGATGGAATCATATATTATCGTTTATTTAATTGCAATATTTACTTGATAACAGCATTTGCCATGACATGAATGAAATGATGGTTTCACACTGATGAGGGAAACTTAAATATTATTGGGCTGAGTGTAACGCAAATGCACCCAGGCCTACATGCGGATGTGCAATGCATTGCACTAGGAATTACTAGAATTACAATTAAATGGCTACATGAAATAGTTTAATTTAATATAGAAGGGGAGCAGGTCGTGGCTACTAATGTTGACTGCAAATAATAATAAAAAGGCACATATAGAAAAATGAAACACAAACCTATACACAAATACACACACAAAATATCTACAATACCACCTGCAGGTCTCATGCACCAATGACAAAGCATGGCATTATTGTACAACGGTGGCAAAATTAAAATTCTAAAATAGAGCCAGACAGACGATCCAGATGAATGATTGTTGCAGACCAAAAGCAACCTCTTTTTCGGTCAGTTTTTGTTATTAAAACAAAACAAAAAGGTACTAACATAGTGAGTGATTATTTGAACAATTATCCGATATGAAATAAAGATTTTAAAAAGAGCCTTTGTTTTCCCAAATTGTTTTCCCAAATACATATGGAATATTCATTGGATTTAGAATTTCTGTCTGTTGGAACCTAGTAATGGTTGAAACTTATGCTCACGTGGCATGAGTTCAAAAGGTTTAAACTCCAGACGATCATCGAAGACTGTCTGAAAAGTTAGCTATTCATCTGTGTGTGTGCGTGTGTGTGTGTGTGTGCGTGTCTGTGTGTGTGCGCGTGCATGTGTGCGTGCGCGTCCGTCCGTGCGTGTGTGAATAAAATCGCACACACAAGATTTAAGCTTTTTCTTAAATTATAAACAATGTAGGCTAGGTTTAATATAATATAGTATACTTTACATAACATGGATAACGGTAGGATGTATGCTCAAATAAACAAACTCGTATTGGCACGCGACAGACACGCGAATTTAAAAAATGCAGTACTGGGAGGGCAATTAACATCTGAGGGGGATTTAAAACTTGAATGGCTTTCCTTGGCGTCAGCCATGGCGTCAGCCCTGCAAAATGTATACATTGTTTCGCTTTTAACAGGGTTGTAGACAGATATAAAAATGGGGGGGCGAAGGCCCCCTCAACACACTTCTAAAGTTGACAAACATGCAGAGAAGAGCAGTGACACAATTGTCCCTTAAAAGGGAATTTGACATGTGGCATGACTACATGAATCTGGGGAACATTCTGGAGCAACTGTGCCGTTTCCGTGACGATGTCAAGATGCCATCCAACAGTTTCCAAAGTGGCCTCGGGGAACAGGAACCGCGGGACATCCGTCACCAGAGGGAATGGAATAACTCCAGCGACAGCATCAACATGAGTTCAACCAGCAGCCTTTCAGACACTAACTCCAGCGTGTCTTCCATTGACGTTTGTCGTTTCTGCAAGCAAAACGGAGAATCCTCGGATATCTATAGATCACACAGGCTCAAATCAGACGACGGAAAGGTCATCTGTCCGATTCTGAGGAGGTACACCTGCCCCGTGTGCTACGCCACAGGGGACAAGGCTCATACACGCCGGTATTGCCCTGAGGCCATGGGACTGCTGAAGAAAAATGTATATTAACAGCTCGTTGGACATTGGACAGAAAAAACGGTCCTACATAATTTTTAAGGAGGAAAACCATATTTTAGCTACTTGTTCCAGGTATTTCTACTTAATGTTAAATGTGCAGATTGAGATTGGCAAAATTTGGAAATGTGTTGTAGGCTATACTACAAAATCTAAGGTTTAATAAGTTTAGTGAACTGAATTTGCCGGTTTTAACGACGCGCCTGTGTGCATGATATTACATATCCAATTTTTGTGTTAATATGCCTGCAGCTAAATTAAACAATTACGGTAGCATACGAGTTAAAAATAAAAATTTGGATTGACAATTGACTGATCTCATCAGCAATACTGTATATTTCATGCCGACCTCTAGTGGTAATGCAATGCCACCTGTTACAGAGGAGTTCTTTTCATTTGTGTTTTCCGGGTATTCTACATATGCCTGCACAAGACAGCACATTCAAGGGACAAACAGCATACAGTCTGGTTGGGGCAAAGTCTACATAATACGATAGTATTGTTTTGCTGTGAATATATGATTTGTTGTAGCAATTGTGTAAGATTTTTAAACTTTTACCGAGTTCATCATTTAACAGATAAGACATGTTATGTAGGCTACTTGTGTTATGTAGTCTGATGTGGGTCTTGTATAAGTACAGATTGTCACGTGGTCCAACCCAATAAACGTTACACAACTGTGTGTTTGTATAAAGCCCGTCTTCAGTCGCCGTTTTCTGTTCATCATTCCACGAACTTTTAACATGTATGTAATACGTTATATTTGTATATGTGATTTTTAAACTGATACAATTATACTCTTGGCAATGACTTACTTTAATATAGCTATATTATAACATATATAATATAATTGTAATACACTAGTATACATTAATATTCTTACACATGTATGTTATGTAGTCTGATGGGTCTTGTATAATTGTCACGTGGCCCAAAGCAATAATGGTTACACTGTGTGTTTGTATAAAACCCATCCCAGCGAAAGTTCCACGGATGGGCATTTGGGCGTTGATTTCAAACCGCCACCGTCCATACAATAATTTCAACTTATCATTATTTTATCATTTTGTCATAACACAATTATTTTCTAGTTAACCACAATGGGAGGACACAGCATTAGTCATCTGATCATTATAGTCGTGTCAGTACTGCTTTTAGGCATAACATTGGCATTTAATGCTCTGGCAGCACTAGGAACATGTAAGTTCACCTTTTAATTTAAGTTTTTATCCATATAAATACACTTCTCATGTATATTGTGGCTTTATAAAACAACACCTTTATTGCTACTGTTAAGATATCTTGTAATGACGACTTAATCACTGTCTGGATGAAGATGACATTACCACATTCAAAAATTACATAAACTCCCACCTTAAATATGTAGAACTGCATACCAGCTGTTTGGTCTGCCTTTCCCAGATCCATTCTTGGTCACCACCAGCAATGTGTCTGCAGAGTTTGACACCCAGATCACTCCATCTGGGTGGACATTTACCATATGGACAATTATTTATATTTGGCTGGTCTCAATGTTCATCTATATCCTGTCTGGCATTTGTCGAAGGTAAGAAAACATCTAAATCATTCAATAACAATCTCGTTAGGATTGTATCTTACTCTGATAACAGAATCTTCTGTGTTTCACTGATAATGTCTTTGCAGGAATGCATATGGCTATGTATATTGCAGTCCTGCTATACTGTCACGTGGATTCTTTTTGGGATGGTGTTTTAACATGGGCTTTAATGTCTCATGGCTATTTCTTTGGGATAGAAGGTGGGAAGAAACGTCTAATGTCTTTGTACCTTCTGATATGCTTTACAATAATATGTGTCTTAAATTCATATGGCCAAATAACCATAATAATTGCAAACACCACTGTGTAGGGCAGTAATGTTGCTTTTAAAATATAATATGGATAGTACTGGCAAAAAAATAACTTCATTCATAACTTCATTTTAAAATGGGAAAGACAATCCCTAAAACAATGGAATCTGGTTGCGCTGAAAAATGTGTAAACAAATTTAGTTCATTTAACATATTGACCAAATAAAATATGGATTGAGGTAACAAAGCTTTACATTAAGGGTTTTACTGTATTCCATGCAACACGTGTCTTGGTAAAAATGTTAAGTTGAATGTTTCTTAAAAGTGCATTTTATAACTTCCACACAGTGAGATGATTGCTGCCTTCATCTTCCTTATCCTCATTGTTATCACAAACTATGTCATAATAGGCTTCTCTTGCCATGCGCTCCATACATATGGCGCCCACCTCAACAAAAAAAACAAAATAGATCTATGGCTCTACCGTGTGCTGGTATGTATAATTGTTGGCTTATTGAATACATTTAGTACAACTCAATCCAGACCATCATATTGCGATGCTTATTCTATGAATACTGTGTCATTGGATATAGATGTTTTATCAAATTGTCAATTGCAGGTTCAAAATGGCGTGGCCATGTATGCAACTTGGACAACAATTGCAAGTCTAATTAACTTGACCATTGTCCTGACTAAGGATGCCAAAATGCTGCCGGTGGAGGCTGCCACCTTGTCACTCTCTATTTTGACTACTGTCGTGTGTGTGTGGTAAGTGTGGGGAAGGTTTAAAGGTACACTACTCTATTGAGTTATACCACCCCCCGGAACTCTCAATTTGTACCCCAGCTCAAATAAAGCACAACTGTGCAAGAGTTTGCCTGTGGCTGTAAAGAGGGGGTAGAGGACAATGTGAGCTATGGGCATCCACTCTTGTAGTTTCCAACTTGTTTGAAATTCTTATTTCAACTACAAGGACATGGCTAAGAGGTTCAGATGCAGCCCTTCAAGACACAAAATAGTTTTGTGTATGTATTTTTAATTTTTGTTTACATTTATAACGTATGTGTTGTACTGTTTCATAGGTTTTTTCTGGAAAATGTTGTCCTTGACAAACATGTACGGTACATCCTCACAATCTATCCAGTTGTGATATGGGCGCTTTCTGGAAATGTGACAAAGAACTATAATGCTGCAGCACCCAGTCGCATTGGCATATTTACGGGTAAACAAGAACCAAAAAAATCATAATAATGTATTATTTGTTATTTTGTTTAAACATGTTCATTTATACACAAACATTGACTATGATTAATTATGTTATTTTATGGAAAATATAAAATATAATATGTCTGGAACTACAACCACCTCAACGTGTATGGTTTATAACTTCTCTTGCTTTATACTTTCTTCTCTTTTCTTACTATTAGTTGTGCTACTGGGTTTAGCCACTGTACTGTTCATCACAAGGCTTTTTCTTGTCATTTGGAGGCACACAAAACAACCACTCTACAAGGACTTCTTTGACGACACATCACCGATGGAGATTGCTGAAAGGCAGAAAAAAATATTTAGATAAAGATGGTTTTGCAACATTTGATCCAATAGCACTCCACGTTTCTTTAATTGTATACCAGATGTATACCAGATATGTGATTTCTTAAACATTTAATAAAGCTTAATCAGAATATGATACTGAAGCACAGAATTAATTTAAATGAAATGGTATTTCATGCTAATATATAGTCACTGGAATCATGCATATACTGTATGAGAACAGTTAACACACACACACACACGTATATTGTTTTGATTTCTATGACGTAAATTAATATGCATGCTTTAAATACTGTTGTGTGCTATTTGTTTTCCCTAATGAGGAAACAGATAAACGTACAGAAACATAATGTTTAGTATCTCACAATTCTTAGTACCGTAGTAGATTATAATATTACATATTATTGAGCTAATATGTGGCGCTTGCTGTACTGTATGCAATTCTATAGAACGGATGTATGCAGCCTACTGAATTTGTCACGTTTGACCAGTGGTGGCAGCAACGTTCAATCGCTGCTTATAATCTACCTTAATATTATGCATGGAAGATCGCGGACGCGCGGGCTTTTCAATCAGATGTCAACAACGGCTTTGTTTTGTTCAAACTACTGTACTTTGGTCTGGAACATTTAGTCAAACACTTGTTTCAATTGCATTGATATACGATTGAATGCATTTGCGTGACTAGTTCATATAAATGTATTATCGGTGTTCAACGTGTAAGCATTCGTTCATAAAGGACGTGCTACGCGAGTGCTAACAGAAATCAATGCGAAAAAACGAAACACAAATGGACACAAAATATCCCAGTTTGGTAAGTTACAGTTTAGTTACTTTACAGTGCGACTGACAATATAACTATTTAAATGCACACTTTCCCATCAGTATTCACACCACTACGTTACTGTACAACAAATAGGCTACTAACAGTATAGGCTACTGTAGCTACACCTTGTTTACTGTATGGTACAGTACATGAAACAGCACCGATACAGTATCTTTCGACGCCACAGTACTGTAACATACATAGCTCCAAGGTAAATAATAACAAATGAAGTAAATAACTGAATATGCATTTTACGTTAAGATATCAACCTTCACTCAACGATTCCCATTATTCTCAATGAAACTAACGCCTCTGGTGGTCACGTGACCTATATAGGCCCTATAGTAAATAGTATGTCATTATTTACCAAATTTGGAGATAGCCTAGATAGTTTTAGTAGTTGAAAGAGGTTATGCATTTTGAAAGACGTCGTATAAATCTTTGTAATGACAAACGATGCAGGGTTTGAGGTCGCTCCACAGATTGTGGCTGCTTGCCCGTTTAGAGTTAATATATAGAGTTCTATGGGCAGAAGACACACTGCGTCGCTGTCAACAAAGAGTAGGCCTATGACTGTGATAAAGAGACGGGGGGGGGGGGCATTTGTACAAATAAACAGGGAACTGTG
>JAODUG010003929.1:0-10920 GCA_027564795.1 Aphredoderus sayanus
AACACACAAGTCATACACAATCAGATGGCGCCGCCGTGTGGCTAAATACTATATTACGAGTACATTACGAGGGTTAATGTTGTCAGGTGTGGATGGTCATATCAGAAGCTGACCAGGGTATCAGGGATATGTTGTTTAGTTCCTCTTCCTTTGGGGTGTAGGCGTGTGTCAATCTCATGACTCGTGCTCCCAATTAAAAGAGCTCATTTGTGGGAGGAAGTTAAAGACATTAAAAACACAAATGGTTTTATGACCACAGGACATGGAGATAATGAGCCTGTATGGTAGCCATGCCGTTCAGTGTCTTGTCTAGACCTATGCATGAATAAATCACAGCAGAAATCACATTAGCCGTCCCAAGGCACTAGATGAAATGAGCTTCCTCCCATTCAATAAATATTTCTCCAGACAATTTGCATGCGTTCTGTCTGAGCATTGTTTGTCAATGATATAAACGTCTTGGTAAAACAAAAATGCTAATTCATAGTTAGGCAAATTCATTCATCTATTGGAGATTTAGGATTTACATTTTTTTTTATATATTGTACATTATATTTAAATACAATATTTTTGTTGAGCTATCTTAATTTGTGTGTGTGTGTGAGCAGCATGTGTTTAAGCTAGAGCAGGAAGAGTACATGAGGGAACAGATCCCCTGGACCCTGATTGACTTTTACGACAACCAACCGTGCATCAACCTGATAGAGGCCAAGATGGGCATCCTGGACCTGCTGGATGAGGAATGCAAGGTAATGTTTGCGCCCTTTCATTTACGTCAGACTAAATCTATAATCACTAGATCTACGGCAACAATGCCATAGATGTGAGTCAATGTCCCACTTTATTTAGATGGTCCATCATGCGTCCGTGCAAGCAAGAGTGCTCCTGGGTTGTGGTAAACCATTGCTATTAGCTTAACTCTCCGTTCCCACCCACATTCTGCTTTGCATTTTTATGTTTTTGACAATAACCCTGCCTTTTTCTGCCTCCTACGGCACACAACTTGGCCTTCAACACCCACCCAGATAGAGAATGTATCTATTATTCAGCCGAGCATAGAAACCAGATAATGGTCCTAAATAAGATACTGGTATGTGTCCCCTCCACTGTGTTGCAGATGCCTAAAGGGTCTGATGACTCCTGGGCTCAGAAGCTGTATAACACCCACCTGAAGACCTGCTCGCTGTTTGAGAAGCCACGCATGTCAAACCGAGCCTTCATCATCCAACATTTTGCTGACAAGGTGATTTAAATTAATAATACATTATTGCTCATGTAAACAGTTTATTCTGATATTCCATTGCTGGGTAATTTTTATTAATTATAAGTTCACGTTCAAAGTTCAGATAATATGACTTGATAATATGACCCAGAATAGAAACAAATTTGCCCATACAATTTTGATATATAGTGAATTTTGAGCAAGTTGCTGGATTAACACAATGTTTGTTTTGTGTTTTGTTGGTGGAGTAACATAATGGTTGTTTTGTGTTTTGTCACACAGGTGGAATATCAGTGTGATGGTTTTCTAGAGAAAAACAAGGATACAGTTTATGAAGAGCAGATTCATGTTTTGAAGGCCAGCAAAGTGAGTGATATTCTCTTTCTTTCTTTGTCTCTCCATCATGTCTAAGTCTTTCTGTCTTCTCTCTCTCACACGGCACACATAATGAACCCTACCCTAGCATTGTTGTAAAGATGCTAGGGTAGACCTACAGAACCATCGCATATGGGGCATGCCTAGTCACCTGATGAGGCCAGCAATGTACATCCTGTTTTCGGTTTAACTGCTCACCATACACCACACACACCCACACACAGGCTGGTTTAGATGCTCACGGTTCCCTCTGACTATTCTGTTGTAGACCTCACCGAGAGCAGAAATGGGTAAGGGTTGAAGTACTCTCTACTCTAAGCTTCTAACACAACCTCCTAACACACAAATACATTGTGACCATAAATGTAATGGGGTAGAAATGGCAATAACGATGTTTATTAGTGTTGTGTACTACAGTAGCTACAGTAGCGTACTGTAGCAGTTCAGATGAGAATCACTATTAAATTTCACTCTGATCGGAGACCTGTGTTTTATTTTTATTTTTATGATCCCATCCCAAAACATTATCCCATCATGCACCTCACCTCCAGCTTCATCAGTAGCCTTCCTATTTTTATTTCCTTCCTTGGTTTGAATTGTAGTTTGGAACCCTGTTTTTGTGATGGTGACACCTTTCTTTTTTTCGTTTTTAGTTGTGGGTTTTCTTTAACTTTATTTCCTTTTTATGTCAATGTGTATTTTGTTTTGTGTTTCTTCTCGTTTTGTCGTCGTGTCTCCACATGTTGTCCATGTATGTTTGGTTCTGACATCATGACAACCCTTTCCCGCCAACAGAAGGTACGGTAAAGCGAAGCATTTGTCCAGCTGCTGGCCACGCCTACTTAACCTTCCTCCTTCCCCTCGATTTATCTGCCTTCACTTTCTCTCTCTCTCTCTGACACCGAGTCATTGTCACTGGTGCCACAGCACTCTAAGAGGCTTCTGAGAGTCACGCATGTGCACGTGTGTCTGCGTACACGAGGGGGCGGGCACCAAAGGCACTCTGGGAGAAATAGAGAAGGAGTAGGCGGGGGGGGGGGGGTAGAGAGAGGTGTATAGAGTGATGCTTTGAGCTGGCAGCGCATTGGCTCCGCTGGCTGTGGCTGTGCCGCATAGTGGAGCGGCGCGAAGGCTGCATGGCATCGCCGTGACAACAGCTGGAGGTTCCCACAGGGCAGCGCCTAGGGGAGAACTCCTTCATGTAACCCCCTTGGTTATATGGCATCTTCAGCTCAACAACACACTACCATGTGGTATTATTACTATTACCACATGAACATATATGGTGGTGGTGTGTGCCGTCATATATGACGTGTTAACCCCTTTTATAACCTTACTGCATTTTGATTACCCCTTTTGTAACCGTTTGGATTAATGTATCGGATCTTAACAACTACTATGCCAAGACATGAATAGATGCCTAACCACTGAAAGTGAAAAGCTTTACTTTTTTCTTCTGATTTTATTTTAGCTTTCTTATTGCTGTGAAGAAACTTGGCAAATAATCAATGACTAGACTAGAATTTACTGTGTAGTATTTTAGATATCAGACTATTTTAGAGCCATACCGATATATCTGAAGGTCAGTATTGTCACTTGATATTGGCACATTACAGATATATCCATATCTGTTTTTAAATCAGATGATATCTGTTATATAGGCTACTGGTGTCCTTGTAACAGCTTCTCATTGTTAACAATATTGGACAGACCCATGCTAAAATGTCAGCTTTTTACTAGTAGGCCTACTAGTCCTAGTACTTCATTTTGGCATCTTTAACTATTATAATGTAGCGGAGGCCATGCTTTATTGGCATATATGCTAATGCATGAAAAGAAAAAGTATACCTATTAACAATCCAGGCAATAATGCCATGAGCTGTGGTGGGTAATTGTATGTCGGGTGCTGTTTCCAGTTTGACCTCCTGGTGGAGCTCTTTCAGGATGATGAGAAAGCCACCAGCCCCACCGGCCAAACCCCCGGTGCTGGAGGACGAACTCGCCTCAGTGTCAAACCAGACAAGAGCAGAACCAGCAGTGCCAGCAAGGACCACAAAAAGACTGTTGGCTGCCAGGTAGCCAGCCATATTAGCCAGCCATATATTTTTTATTGAATGGGTTTTGTCAGAATTTAGGGTCAGACACACATAATATTTCCTGAAATCAGAATGTCTGGTTTGGACCTAGTTGCTAAGGCAAGTTTAATTGCATTGGCATATGGTCCTTTTTATTTATTTTCTTTTAATTATTTCTAGCCTCCCAGGATTTGTATTCTACAGTATCTTTAGTCACATATCCTGTAATGGTTATTGGAACTTGGCGCTGGTGAAAACAAGAAACATCTAATTGACTATAACATGTTATGACATATTTTGCTGTATGCCAGGTTAAAATGGAGTTTAAATTTGCCCCATGCAATCAATGCCAGGATTCTAATGATATGATCTACCTATAGTAACTTTGTCAAGCTAAACTGCACTTAAGTTATTAGCCACTTTAGTTGAGTCTTTCTGTGTTCATGAAGGTCATGCTGGGGACATAATGCTGGCCACATATTCCCTTGTCTGTTCTCCCCTGTAGTTCAGGAACTCGCTGCAGATGTTGATGGAGACATTGAACGCCACCACCCCCCACTATGTCCGCTGTATCAAACCTAATGACTTCAAGTTACCCTTCACGTGAGTGTCCTGCCGCTCTGTTTATAGTTCCTGTTCCTTGCTGGAATCTCAGTCTGCGTCTAGGCACTTTGAGCCAACTTAAAGAATTGCATTAAACAAACTATCGCATTTGCTTTTATCAAATCAGTGCAAAACAATAGTGCATTCTTAATGCAGTAAACACATTTAATTAAAAACAGCAGTATTATTTACTAGTGCTTAATGAATGCTACTCCACAGTCATGGACAAAAGACAGTGAAAGAATTGTTCAAACTAAGCCTTTTAAAACACTTTCAGATGTCCCATAACAGCAAGAATATCTGATGCATTCAGAACATGCCAAGCCACTGTGTTGCCCTGTTGATGCTGGGTGTCGTTGGCAGGTTTGACCCCAAGCGTGCTGTGCAGCAGCTCAGAGCCTGCGGTGTCCTGGAAACCATCCGCATCTCAGCCGCTGGCTTCCCGTCCAGGTATGGACACACCCAGGTAGTGCAGTGCTGCTGTTGGCACACACATTGATGGCTGCTCTGAGGTGCTAAATGCACCAAAGGCAAGTTTGGTCACTCAACAGCCATTTTGCTAACGCCTTTTAGCAATTATTAGGAAGACCTTATTAGGAAGACTGTATCTAAAGAAATAGGGAGAGAGCTGTAACTGCACTTTCGATGGCCACCAGGACATAACAAATGCATGTACAGTATACAATCACGTGTCAAATCTGATTAAAACCGTTAAAGTTTGCCGAATTTTCCCCAAAGCCATTTTTCCCGCAGGTTATACTGCGCAACTGTCTGCTTGCTACCGTGCAAACACACACATTGAATAGGTTGATATTTGGCCGGTGTAAAGGAGATGATTGCCTCTTTTCATCCATTTTGCGTTACGGTTTTCTCCGGTAGAGTTCTATTCAGAATTCTAGCAATATTTTCTTCTATAATGATTTTTAATGCACTGCACATCCTAGGTGGACCTACCAGGAGTTCTTCAGCCGGTACAGAGTGCTGATGAAACAGAAGGATGTTCTTCCAGACAAGAAATTAACCTGCAGGAATGTTCTGGAAAAACTAGTTCAGGTCATTGTGCTTTGTAACATCATTGTAATTTTTACATTTAATGCATTTAGCAGACACTTTTATCCAAAGCTGCTTACAATTAGTACATTTGTCAATAGATAGGTCATACACCAGCAATTTTAAGCAAACAACATTATGTTAGAATAATGACAGCATCCTGTCATCAGGGCTAACATACATTACCAATATAATATTCAATCCTCATTGCTCATAACCTAAATAATGAAGTGCTTTGTTTCTAACAGTATGAAAGCAGGAAAGATAATAAGATAAAGTATTGTCATAGAATACTTGGGTTTGAGTGAGTTAAGTAATGTTTTTGTGTGTTTATCTCTCTCTCTGCTCTTTACCTGTCCATATCTAAACTATGTCTACTGTGTCTACTAAACTATGTCTACCGCAGGACCAGGACAAGTACCAGTTTGGTAAGACCAAGATCTTCTTCCGGGCTGGCCAGGTGGCTTACCTGGAGAAGCTGAGAGCGGACAAGCTTCGCGTGGCCTGCATACGTATCCAGAAGACTATCCGCTGCTGGCTGGGGCGCAAGAAGTACCTCCGCATGCGCAATGCTGCCATCACCATCCAGAGGTTCACCAGAGGCTACCAGGCTCGCTGGTGGGTGGCCCGCGCATCTGCCACTCAACTCCATTCAGCCTATCAGAGCTGCCTTTTTAAGAGGACACAGCCTTCTTCTGTGTCGCTGTCGATGTCGCTGCAATTAGTTTTACTCTTAATACATAATGAATAACCACTTCTAGAGCATCATAGCTCTCTGGTCCCCAGGTTTGATAGATACCCTAGCATACTGTTGGCAGAACTAAGGCACATTCTGTATCTGAGCTAGTTAGCAGGAATTTAGTGTACAGTATGAAATTAAATAACCCAGAAAATGACTAGTTCTATTTGGGGAAGACTATGGTAAGTACATTTCAAAAAGATAATTGCATTTAGTCGAAACGATTCCCGGCTCCAGTAAACTATTATGAAGTTATAATTACTAATAAGACTTTCAAAGCGTAACCACGCCCCCCCCCTGCACCCCCCACGCCGCAGCCTGGCCAAGTTCCTGCGTCGCACCCGGGCGGCCACCTTCATCCAGAAGTACCAGCGTATGTACGTGGAGAGGAAGCGCTACAAGCGGAAGCAGGCAGCTGCCCTGGTCATGCAGACCATCCTCAGAGCCTACATGGCCCGGCAGAAGTACCAGGCGGTAAGGCTAGGCGCGCACACACACACTGGTGACATTGAGTCATGTGAGTGGCCCCCCCACACCACGCTGTCAGTCCGAAGCGCAGTGTTTGAATCAGCGGAATGAAGTTACGGCTGCCTCTGTTCCTTCAAATGATCAAAACGCATTGCAACGTACAATATTGTATAGTATTATGTACTAGGGTGACTGGATCATTCTATCAGCACACGCTGCCAGTCTCGCTACGTTCAAGGTAGAACCTATCCTCTCCGCTGTGTCCCCCTCTGTCGCCGGCCTACAGTTACTACGGCAACACAAAGCCGTGGTCATCCAGAAGCATGTGCGCGGCTGGCTGGCGCGCCGATGGTACCAGCGCTGCCTGCGCTCCATCGTGTACCTGCAGTGCTGCCTGCGCAGGATGAGGGCGCGGCGGGAGCTCAAGAAGCTGAAGATCGAGGCGCGCTCCGTGGAGCACTTCAAGAAGCTCAACATCGGCATGGAGAACAAGATCATGCAGCTGCAGAGGAAAATCGACGAGCAGGTGAGCTGTGTGAGAGAAAGCCGGGGTTGTTCTTCCCTAGGCGTGCGCGCCACAGAGAGGAATGAATATAATGACGGAATGGTTTGTCTTGTTAGCAAACCTTAGCGAAGGAACTGACTTTAACCCTCCTGTTGTCCTTCTTATAACTTATTGTGCCACCAGATGGCGCCACTTGATTGTCTGGTTGTGTCGTTCTCTTTATTGTCATTGCTGTGTGTATTTATTTATTTTAGTAATTATTTCTTTATGTATTTTCTTTTTTTGTGTGTGCCTGTTAACCCTCCTGTTGTCCTCGGGTTTCAAACACACCTTGTTGTGCCAGCAGTGCACATCACATGTGTGTGTAAGCTGTAGTTTTAGGATTGGCGCCCTTTATCTCTATCTTCATTTGACCCGGAGGACAGCAGGAGTATTACAGGGAAAGAAACTTTGATTGTAAAGAATTCCCATTGTCGTTGAAACCAGCGCTACAAACATGTCCCTCAACATCCTTTTCTAATCCTCCCCTTTGTAGGTACATATTTACATACCTACAATGTTTATTTTTGTATGAATAGACAGTATAATTCGTATAGGCCTACATGGCATGGGGAGAGCAAAATGGATCGGACTTGTACTGTCCCATTTTGCTTGCAGTGTTTGTTGTCTGAAATAATAATAATAATAACGGTTTGAATCGGAGTAAATTAATTGGAGTCTTCCGTATCTCCACACAATGTGTGAGTGCCAACACTGTCAGAAATGTATATTGGCCGCTGAAGTTGTAAACGGAGCTGCAACTATTATTAATGGCGTTCCGTCTCCCATTCCGCCATGGAGGCTAAGTGGAGCTACTATAGCTCTATTTGTAGTTAACCGTCCTCCGTGCTCCTCCAGAACAAGGACAACCGAGCCGTCAGCGAGCGGCTGAGCAGCCTGGAGAGCTCCCACGCCGTGGAGAGCGAGCGCATGCGCAGCGAGCTGACGCGGCTCCGCGGGGCCGAGGAGGAGGCGAGGAGCAACGCCACCCGCGTGGCCTCCCTGCAGGAGGAGCTAGAGAGGCTGAGGAAGGAGCTGAGCATCACACAGAAGGAGAAGAAGACCATCGAGGACTGGGCGCAGACCTACA
Source organism: Aphredoderus sayanus (assembly GCA_027564795.1). NCBI lineage: Eukaryota > Metazoa > Chordata > Actinopteri > Percopsiformes > Aphredoderidae > Aphredoderus > Aphredoderus sayanus. The sequence goes on from JAODUG010003929.1 coordinate 8,167, forward strand.
GGGACGAGATGGAGAAGGTGGGCTTTGACGAGAGGGTCCTTCCGGATCCTTCTCCCGCTTGTCCGCATGCTGTTCTAATGCTCTAGTTGTGTGTCCTCTGGCTCAGGTTACTTCTCTTTCAGTTCAGTATATGTTTATGAGAAAGCTAATGGTCTTTCTTTCGTCACATGGTAGTGAAATCTGTTCGACGTAAACTTTCCAATGTTTTTTCTTTTCTTTTCCTTTTCCCTAATACAGATTGTTTTGAAAATGTACCCTAACCATTTTTTTTTTTTGTTTCTATCATAGTTTCTTCTAATATTCTCTCTCACATCCTCAGCTGTTAGCTTGTATCTCCTCTCCTCCTCTGATTTGCCTAAATACCATGCACCTTCTTCTATTTTCCTCTCTCTCAACCTTGAATTCATAAACTACATTCCAATTTCCAATAAGTCGACACCAGTTAAATGATGTCAGATATATTAAGTAGGAAAGAAAATAACATTCCTTGCAATATAGTATCCTACTGTATCGTTAAAAAATTGGACAAATGCTAATGTTTTGCTTGTAGAAGAAAACAATTTGTCCCTTCAATTTAGGAGCTGGAGAGGTTCAAGGGCAAATGGGGCCGTGGGCAGAAAGACCCTTGTTGCCCCTGGGCAGGTGAGCTAGGTTAAAGAGGTAGCGCTAGTCATTTACAGTAGTGTATGTTCCCGAAATAGTTTTCACGCTAGTAGAGTAGCACTCCCCAGAAAGAAGTTTAGAAATATGCCTTTTTGAAAATAATAATCTTTAAAATAACTGGGTGAAAGTTACCATAGACTGCTAGAACTCTTTGTCCTACAGTAGACTACATCTAGCCCATCCTCTGTGAAACTCTGTGAGTAACTGGTAGGTTGTAAATGTACAGTACAAATAGGTCTATGCTTTTTTGCAGGCTAGTGAAATTAATGCCATTGATATTATTACGTTGTGCAGTGACGTTCCATAACACAAAACATGTTTTAAGTATTGTGCGTGTGTGTAGATGGTTGCAGAGCTGAAGAAGCAGAATGGCCTGCTGAAGTCCGAGAAGGACGACTTGAACAGGCTGATTCAGGAACAGAGTCAGCAGATGACAGGTAGGCTAACATGTTCAACCTGAAACTCTCAAATGGCCATTGTACCTTTATGAATCCCTACTAGACCATTTGTATTTCTTACATTCTGTCTTGCATTACAATTTTACACTTTGACATGGTAGCCGCCATTTTTCATCACGGGCAGCTTGCTTTCCTTTATGCATTGGCCTGTTTGCTCTCTTTATCTTTTCTCCCTCGTTCCCTCTTCCAGAGAAAATGGCGCGTGCCATAGTGGAAGAGACTCAGCAGTTGGAGACGGATCTGAACGAGGAGCGCTCTCGCTACCAGAATCTCCTGACAGAACACCTTCGCCTCGAGGAGAAATACGACGACCTCAAAGAGGAGATGGCCCTCTCTTCGGTCAGGGCTCATGCAATTTCCACATGCAGTACTGTATTTGCCCACACACATATTTACAGTCACACATTCTGTTATATTACTCCAGAGCATATGGTCACATTTGAAGAATGTTTTGGAGGGAAAAACACAGAAAAGGCTTTTGAGATACATTTGAATGCAAGGGCAAGGGAAGGTGTCCACTGCTGCTTGACTGACATCTTCTAACCCCGCCCTTCTCTAGCACCCCCCCAAGCCTGGCCACAGGAGAACAGATTCTACGCACAGCAGCAACGAATCAGAATACACCTACAACTCAGAGTACGCCGAATTGGAAGAAGGTTCCCGTGCAAGAGAGGTAGGGGGCGGGGTTTAAATAGAAATACATTTCTGTATCTAGATGTGGAAAATCTAAATGTGAAATTTGATATTCACCATGTGAATACACTTTTTTATAATCTAAATAATTAAATAAGGTAATTCATTATGGGATTTGTGTGTGTGTTTTATGATTTCTTTCTAGCGCTTTTCTGTTTTAGAGCAAACCTCTTTATAGAAATCTGTTACTGTAAAAGAATGTTTTTCCCAGAAAGCTTTTAAACCTCAAATTGTACTTTTTGACTACTCTCCACGTAACACAACACACAAACAACAACACATGGACTCAAACCTTGAATTTAAAAGCATTTATTTGGCTGAAATGGGAAATGATGGCAGTGAAATAATGTTTTATTTCTCTGTCTCTCAGGATGTTACTCGTGGTATAGACACTTCCTTGACCCTCAAATTGCAGAAGCGTCTAACAGAAATGGAGCAAGAAAAACAATTGCTCCGCAACGAACTGGAAACCAAAGAAGAGCAGTTCCAGCGGGCTAGAGCCAGGGTACTATACATAATACTATAGTAATACTATAGTAATACTACTTAACACTCTAAAGACTGTGTCTGCAAACTACCAATAATATTATTATAACACATATAACTGTGACAACACCTGAAATTAGAATGCAATGTAAAAAGGGGCCTATACAGTATATACAGGACACACTACCGGTAAATAGCAGAACTCAAACTAGCTAATTAAAAGTAGGTGATTAAATAAAGCACTTTGGTGTATTTGTAAGGGAAAATACACATTGATACAGATGGATGCTGTTTTGTCTGTTAACAGTATGTTACAGATCTACATTTATAATAATATATTATTACATTGCATAACAGTATACATATATTATATCTCGTTTTTAATTCCCCTTTTCCAGGATGATGCTGAACACAAGAAAGCTCGCGGGGCAGAGCTGGAGTACGAGTCCCTTAA
>JAODUG010003930.1:0-10919 GCA_027564795.1 Aphredoderus sayanus
TATATATACTCACACTAACTAGGTGTACAGACAAAGACAATGTACTGTAGATACTGTAGAATACAGTATACCACATACCACACACACACACACACAAAACCTGCTTTGGCACATGCACAGTTATCAGAGTGCAAGGTTACATCTTGTAACAACAACGGGCCTGGTGTCACAGTACACCTTACAATGTGCTTATTAGTCTGCTCTCACAGACAATTCATGTACTGCTGGGTTAAAACTGCATGGCTGAGCTCGTATATGTACTGTACCTTGTACAAATTACTTGTACAATGTAAAGTACACCAAGTTAAGAAGAGCGCATAGTGTGGGCTTATAAAACCTCTCATCAAAAATACATGCGTGAGAAAAAACACGCATGACCTCTGAGGTGTCTTCACCAGGAAAGACCCCAGTACGTTTCAAATACACGCGTTCTCCATAGCCACTGTTCAGGTGGAAGTATGTAACCGACAAAAGGGAGGAAATGCGATATTCAGCAAGAAATCAAATATTCTGCTGTTAAAACAGAATTCATTGGCCCTGTCTGTGTCTCAATCCCTGCAGTGGAGCAGATTACCCCAGGAGTATTCTGTACAGAAACTATGGTTAAGTGGATACTTTCTATTCCATGCATTATGTATGAGCATAAATGCCACAAACTAGTGGCTGTGAAGACACCCATGTTGAATCGGTATCTTTCAGGGTTGCCGTGGTTCCGTATGGGAGCCCGTGTGGTGAAAGGTTTACTATAGAGGAATCCCCAGGACGACAGAGTAGCACAGAGCCATTCTCACATTCCCCCTGCTTCTATCAAACTCCTTTCCAAGTGCCAATTAGATCAGCAGTTCCATTACTTTCACAGCCACTGTCCACCAAAAACATCCCTTGCTGTTGGAAGTGCTTCTGTTTGGGGGGGTTGTGCTGGAAAAAAGTTTTCACTACCTCAAGCAACGTAGGCACTCAATGAGCTATAAAATCCAAGACAATAACATAAAAACAGTATATAGAAACAAACATAAGCACAACCGGTGAATGCACAATTTATTTAAGACATCTAACTATCTAAAAAAGAAAAAAAAAAAAAGAAAAAAGGAAAAGGAATGTTGTTGTTATTTCAACAACCCCCCCCCCCCCCCCAACAAAAAGCACCTTGCAGCCCCCCCCCCTCTGTATCTGTCTTCCTCTGTCTTAGAATAAGGAGTGTGTGTGGGGGAGTCCCATCGGCATTCCGTAGCATCTTCGCAGCTTGCTGGTGTTCAGAGAGACATCTGTAGATCATGGAGACCAAAGGCACTTTCCTTGGCATGCTCGGCGTCACTCAACAGGTAGGCACATGGTGCACTTTCTTTTCCTCTCCTTCATGCAAATCCTCGCCGCTTTTTAAGAAGTAGGTACACCTTCTCTGTGTGTCTATTACTCTCTCTCTCCCCCTATCACTCTCTCTCTCTCTCTCTCTCACGCTCTCCCTCTCTCTCTCTCTCTCTCTCTCTCTCTCTCTTTCTCACGCACTCGTTCGCTCTATTTCTCTTTGCACTCTTGGCAGACAGATGGTAAGGAGTTGGGTGCAGGTTTGAAAGAAATTTCCTCTTTTAGTTTGTCAACTTTCTGCTGAGGAGAGAGAGAAACTGTATGTGTGCGTGTCTGTGTGTGCGTGTGTTTTTGTGTGTGTGTGTGTGTGTGTGCGTGCGTGCGTGTGTGTGTAATGTAAACTCTGTAAAGAAATGCAGGTTCTTTCCTTTGAGTGAATGAGAACGTAGGGAGAGAGGCAAAGCTTTCAAATAAGATTCCTGGGTGTTTGTGAGCATCATGGAGTCAAACCTGGACATGCAGTCTGTCAGGGTATGCTGTTTCTTTTTTTCCGTGATGCAGGCTGATGCAATCTGGCTGGCCTGTCTTTTGCTCTGCCCACACTCAGCGGCAGGCGATGATCACACAGCCAAATAAGCATGATGCTTTGGGACTAATAATGATTTGGATTAAATTTGTCTCGGCTGATAATCACACGTGCCTTTTGAAGATCCTTTTCCGTCATTACAATGTCAAAAAAATGCTAACGGGTTGCATTGCCAGGTTGCTTCTATATGACATACTGTACAATTATTTGGCCCAACATCAACTGGTATGAGTGCTTGAGGGGAAAGGTTGGTATTAACGATGTAAGACCACATCTGAATTGCACAGTGGCACAGAGGTTGATACTTCATTTTCTGCACATTGACTGATTTCATGGGGTTTCGCGTCAAATTGGTTCAGGATTGAGAGTATTGAGTCGTTTGATGATGTTATGAAAGAAGCCATTAAAAATCTACCTGTCAGGGTCACGCTCACTGGCTCTGCTGCCTTGAACGGCTTTTCAGCCACAGTGGCTGACTTGTCTCCGAGAGCGAATCAAATTTCAAATCAAACTTTCTAATTTGCATTTTACAAAAAGTTAGTGAAAGACAAGGTCAGAAAATGGAGTCGTGAGCAAAGCTCAGCACTAATATGTGCCTGCCTTCTCCAATAAATAACTAGTAGCCTAATATAATAGCGTATAGGTCTCATAGGACTAATATTGGTATTTTGTATGGGGCTGGTACAGTAACTGATGTATTGTATTTGGCAACAAACAATTATTTTTTAATCTGGCATTTCCATTTAATTGAATTTCCGTATCCTAAATATAGCCATTGTCCCAGAGAACCATTCTCCCCAAACCTGGCCACATCACTAATAAAGCAAACAAAAGAAAGTTGTATCAGCAAATCAACATTCATTTGTTTGGCTAGGTAGGCTAATGGTAGTGTAGGGAGGTTAGGCATGCTGTCTCCTCTCATTAAGGAATCTTACAAATCTGCTGAGTCATGGCCTAGCAGTGCCCATTCTGTGTTGACCAACCACTTCTTACCCAGCAAGGACACAGTAGTTCAGCTCTGGTCCCAGTAAACAAACGAGGTTACTACAGTAGGTTTATCTGCTAAATAATCACATAGTCTGGTTCACACTGTTCACAGCTATGGGATCGGATATCCCATAGATCTAGGGCAGGCAGTGAAATGTGGGTATGCAGAATGACTCTCACCAAATATAGTACAACTCAACGCTGAAAAATGTTTGATTGTTTGTGAATGTAACTAATGCGATGCATCGATGACATCAATTATGTTGGTCATTCACCTGACACGTGCCTCGCATGCACAAGCCCAAATGTGACGATGGAACAAACATTAAAAGAGAAGGGGACAGATAAAGAGAGAGGGTGATAGAGAGAGAGAGAGAGAGAGAGAGAGAGAGAGAGAGAGAGAGAGATGGAGGCTATTTTAAAGCTATGTCAGAGGCTCAGAAATCCACAAATTTCTCTCTCTTTCCAAGAGAAATAATTGAGTGCGAGTTCATTCTTATCAAAGCCTGTTGGAGTGCAACTAATCGACTGAGGGGAGATGCCTCAAAGAGCTGTTGTTTTCAATTCATTTTGTTCATTCAGATGAGAAAATATTTATTTTTTAATTAAGTAAATCACTATTATTTGTTCCACTGCCGCAGCCGATAAATTGAAGTGATTATAAAATAACTTGAAATGCGCAGAGGGCTTCCTGGCCAAATAGAGGACAAGTGTTTGATTTGAGGCTAGGATGTAATGGGCACACAGGCTAACAGGCTAGTGTTTGGTTCCATTGCTGCTGTAATGCCTTGTTAGCATTTGTTTGTATCTGTACTGTTTATTGTTGTTTCTTTCTATTGTTGTATGTGCATGTTATCTATAGGGTTGTCTGGCGTTACATTATCTAGTCTCAGCCACTTCCATTCATTAGCATTAATTACAACATATAGCCCGCTTTGGTCATGAATAATGTAATTGGTCATTGTGCATGTCAATCAAAATACCTCAAGGAGGTGGGTCTTGACGAAGTTAGCGCTGTGTACCAGACTTTATTGAGTAACGGCTGACTGCGAGTAATAATTACAAATTACATAAATTACATAATTACAAATCAATCTTTAAAAAAAAATGCATTAGCATTACCATAGCAGTCTACTGGCCCTACCGTTTCAGAATTGTGGTTGTACAATAATTGAAAAAATACCTTATATTTAAGTTAAGTTAGAAAATGCATCTGTTAACTCTATTTTAGATTTACAGTATATCTTAATGAATGGTGTATTTTTTTATGTTACACAGGTCAGGAAATAAGATGAAATATTGATTAAAAAAATAATCTAACCAACCAAACCACCACATCTATATTAACCCAAGTTGCAGAAAAGATGGAGAAACTAGTTATGCTTCTGCCTTGCATGTTCCAGAGCTATGGAAGGCCAGATGTCAGGGCTGCAATGGACGTGTTATCAGCCTGGTTCCTCTTCTCTTCATCTTCACTGTTGATCTCTCTGCTTTCTGGTAAGAGAATCAACTGACGATTCAGCTTTCAATAGCTGTGGACTCCTGGTCAAGAGTACGCCATTCAGCAAAGCTCTAGTCACTATTTGTCACTTAGGTAATGGGAGTTTTTTATCCAACACAATGGCCACTTGTATCATTCAAGGTAAATCTATATCTCATCCATGGCAGAACATATTCTTTTCAGTTCAATTTACAAATCTAGTTAGATTGAACAAATGTTTTATTTGTACACAATGTGTGTAGTAATTATCTCCTGTATGTGGCATCCTGCAAGGGCCAATATAGAATGAAGCTGTTCTGTGAGGACACCTCCTTACTGGTAAACAGGGGGATTTTAGTTGTCCAATAGCACTCCTCTATTACACAATCATGTAGGAAGGACAAATATAATGCTTACATAATGGGCAAATAGGCCTACATTTCTTGAATCGACAGTTATTATTTGGTGAGACAACTTGCCGTGGGCATACAAGTCATGTAAATACATACATCAGACAGAGGCAGAAAGGAAATACTTTGTAGCTGTAGTGGCATTTGAAGATAATCTTTTGTCATTATGTAATAAAAGGCAATTGAGATGTGGAAGGAGCAGTTATCAGATCAATATGACTGATCCATTTAACCACCTAATCCTCATTACAATCTAAAAAAAAGCTGCATTTTGTCCCCTCGGTATTTGCCACAGTCAGAAATACTTTTTCTGAGATCTAAAAGAGCCACAGTAGAGTGCTGTTGAGTATTCATTTATGCAAAGTGTATGCAAATGTGCCTTGGTGTTTTGGTTGTTTGTATGCGCCCTATATGATAGCAAATCTCGCCCTTCACGATTTGACGTGAGGTGACTGATTCAGCCTTGATCTGGGGGCTCTGCCACTCACTCATGTTTCCCGGTGCAACAGACCATGCGCTTCACAAACAACTTGGTCAGTGAAGGTCACAGAGCAAAACAGCCCAGCGGAGTCAGGCGAGCTCCTCCTGCGGGACTTTGTTTAAAAGAGATTCACGCTACGATATTAAGCACTAATTAGCCTAAGCAGCTTCGCTCGGCTCCTTAGATTAAATTTCCCCCCTCAAACCCCTATGAATAATAATCTCATAATCCTGGTAACGGCAATGGAAGCCTGCATGCCGTCTGCTCTAAGCACAGTACCACAACATGTCACCCCAGAGCCAGCCTGAGAGATGGCCAGCCCCGGCCTATGACAAACAAGGGGGATTAGAGTGATGATCATTACTCGCCTCAGAAGGGAATTACTGGTGGAACAACGATTGGGGGGGGTAAAAAATAAAATACAACAAAAACAACAACAACAAACAACAACGATAAACTCAGGTGAAAAGGGTTTTAGATGTCCAGTCTCCCCTTCGCACCACCCCCTCCCAAACACACACAGACACCCCTCCGTCATGCAGATAGGGCATGGCATAGGGTGAGGCAATAGGGAAGGTGTGTGTGTGTGTGTGTATGGGGGGTGTTAATTCACCATAATTACTTTATTGACTCATTTGCAGGGCTGTATCACCCCAGTTCCCCATCAATAAGACATATGCCAGGATGAAGAATGTGGCCTCACACTAGGGGGGCAAGGCTTCTCAGACACATCTCTGTGTGACCGAATCCCCGTAGCGCGTTTTTACGCCATCCCCCCTGCGTCTTCCATTCTTCCATTTCCTGCCCTTTATGGCCTTGCACACACACACACACACACGCACGCACGCACGCACGCACGCACGCACGCACACACACACACACGCACACGCACACACACACACTGTCCCTCATCCCTCATTAGCATACATCCCACTGACTAACCTCTATCTCCCGCCCCCACCCCGCCCACTGCTTCCATCTCATCTCCCCAGGTGTGCAGGCCCAGCCTTCAGGCCATCAGGCCTTCAGGACGGAGCCCAGGAACACCACTGTAAATATGGGGGCCACAGTTGTGTTACGGTGCGAGGTGCTGAGGGCCTCGGGCGTCGTGCAGTGGGTTAAAGATGGCCTCCTTCTGGGGCCCGAGAGTTCCCTGCCTGGGTTCCCACGCTACACTATGATAGGAAACCCCAACAAAGGTAAGAGTTTCATATGCAGGTCGAACAGTACAAGTAAGTAGAGGACAGATTGGAATACACTGTATGTGGCCTTGGGGAAGCCTTACACTGTAAAATAGCTTGAAAAAGGCTTATTGGGATTGGTAAAGGGTTCAAAATTCGTCAAGGAAAAGACGTCCTGATTTTTGTCAACATTCTCAGTCGATTTATATACAGGCAGGGGCTATCAATCAGTTATATACAGGCAGGGGCTATCAATCAGAGTAGATATTCTCACAGCATGTCAGTCACTGATAGCTGATGGAGTTCTATGGCATTTCTAAGAAATGACATTAAAATACACACTGCATAGCTCTACCATCCAACTTACAGGAGATCACCTTTACAGAGAAATATAAGGACGTTGGGGACCCTATTTCTCACGGGGTACACATGGGTTCCACTGTACACCTCAAGGCGAAAGTGACTGTCAACAGACTTCCGTGCATCCACTCACGTAGGGAGGGGGGGAAGAACACAACAACAAGTGAGTTAGAGCGTAGGACTGTCAGCGTATCGGCGAAATGCGGGAGGGAATAAAGTGGGCTGCAGTATCTGCTCCGCAGTCTATAAAAAGTAATTGCCAATTAGAAGGCAATCCTGTGTATGGGAAGAGCATCTGTTCCCGATCAGCTGGCAACGAGACGCGCTGCATGTCACTGTTCTGCGAGGCGGCGGCACGTTTACAGGCCGACAGCGACACGCGGGCGCTGACAGACACACAGATGCCACAGACAGGGGAACGTTCCCGCTTGTTCATGCCTGTAGTACACACACACACACACACACACACACACACACATACTGAGTGCACGCACAAACCCGTGCCGGATGACAATGAACGAATCAATATTTCAGTTTTGGGGGGGGGGGGGGTGCAAAATAAAACTTGTTTTTTTTTTGTCTGCACAATGTTGAATACAATAACACTCGTGTACACAAGTTGTACAAGTCACCGGTTCACCAGCGTAGCATCAGAAGAGACACGCAGGGCTGTCGCAATGTATGCAATCACTTTAGTCGGGGCGAAATCACTCCGAGATAACACTCGACCGCACACTTGACACTAGGTTCACTGATTGGCGTCATCAGGAATGTTTATCAGTGCCTGAACTCACAGCACACACACACACACACACACACAAACACACACGCACACACACACACTGTGCACATAGAGCACTGGTGAGTTCATCACAGTTTCACAAGACAGAAGTGATTTTAGTAATCAAGAAGCTACACTTTTATTTTGTTGTAAAATGTCTGCCCTACAGAAGCTAGAAATATATTACGTGTCTATGTGCAACGTTTAGAAAATAATCCATAGTCTGGGGTGTATAAATGCCATGTAACAGATTATGCGTGTATCTTCATGATTTCTGATCATTATTTATGTATGGTAAGATGACGCCATAATTGGGGTTGTGTGGTTTCTTCTGCTACTGTATTTTAGGAGACTCATGTAAGAGATGTTCCAGTCTCCAAAGGTTCACTGGCAGATGGTAGAATATTGTCTTTTACAGTATCAACGTTATTAGATACTTCATATGCTTTATGAATTTATTTCTAAGGGACAAATTTAGATTAAAATTTTACTTTGACATGCAACTCAACAAGCACTGTAATGTTAAAAAGGTGAGAAAAAAAATGTATGCTTCTAATGTTATAAGAAAAGTGGTTCAATATGAATATATTAAACTAATATTTAATGCCAACCCTAGGATTTATGTGACTAGTTAATGAATTATGGCTGTAATGATAAAGGATGCACAAAGATCTAGAAGGATTTTACGCAAATAAGATGACATTTAAAATACGGTTTGCTTCATGACTGCCTCACTGCTAATTCACAGCAAAAAATAGATGAGTGAAGACCACATGGATTAACGATTTGATAAAAATGGACATAAAATATGCTTGTACTTCTTTTGAGATTGTATGAGAGCATTCTGTATAATAATAAATCAAATGATAATAATGAAGAAATGCAGATATTTATTGCAGTGAAAATTCGCTTAGATAGTGCAGTTTACACTGCAATGCTAACCATATTAAGAACTTTAGGTCAATACATAAAACAATTGTTTACATAATTACAAAACAGATGAACATTTTAATTTAGTTCAAACTGTTTGCAGCAGTTGTTCTGATCAGAAATATCATTTCAAATGTCATATATAATCAGTTTATAAATATGACATTAACTTCACTCAGGCAGACAACAGCACATTCAAATAACAGCATGAATAAATTATTTAAAAGAAGAAAAATAAGAAGTAAGACATAATGACAAGCTATAGTAAGAAGATGACTGTCTGATTATAATTAGTCTATTTGGTATTGTTTATGTTTACTAATTGTTATGAATATTTACAATGGAATTCTGGCTTTAAGTCCTGTATACATACGTCTTATGCTTTGCAGGAGATGGTATATATTTCACTGTACACAGTCATAATAGATATTTAGTTGCATATTTAAATGTTCATGGCTCTAGCTGAAATAAACATGGAGTAATGGACAAATAAGCAAAAAGTGCTTCAACCATCTGCCAACTCCTCCCCCATCTAAAGACACATGCTCTTTGCAACTTGATTGCCCCATTTGTGTGTAATTTCAGGGAAGAGGAAAATGATTAACAATTGCAATGTCTTTCTCTCTGCACTCAATGATAACTTAGATGTGGAAATTGCTTCTGGTTGGTGTTAATTATCTTGCCAGTTTACTTGACACATGCATTTTAGGCCCGGTATGTTGTCAGACCACAGTGCTATTTTTCACGTTAGTAGGCTGTGAGCCAGATAATATTGGGAAAACTGAACCTAAATGTGTATTCGTCTACAAGTTATGGCAATGCATCAAACAGCTCAAGCCCTGCTGGAGTGCTAGGCAGTCGTGATATATAATAAGTATTCTTCCTGGCTTCAATTATTAGAGGGTTTATTCAATTACTTTCTGTCTGTGATTAAATTTATCATGTTGCAAATGTATTCTTAAACAAAGTGTCTCTACTGGGAATTTGCGCAATCACTTCTATGCCCGTGAAGACCATTTTATGCAAGTTAGTTTTCATTCAACAAAACTAATGAAATAGTCTGTTCAGAATCAAACACGCTGACAATATCATAAGCAACAACAGAGCCCATTGTGAATAAACAGCTCTGAATAGCGCACCACGAAGCATATCATTACAACAATTAGTAAAATACCAGACTTTCAATGTACACAGTTAACTTACTCCTAATTTAACTGTAATCAAAAGAAAAGAAGTGGGTATGTAGCCACTTCTGTATAGTAGGCCTACTTATATAGCAGACCTGAGTACGTGTTATTTTCATAAGTGGTTAAACAAAATAAACAAGTGTTTGTTGTCATTACAGGAATGACTACATTATACAGTATGTGTCTTTTCCAGGACAATACCATCTTCAGATTGAAAAGGCTGTGTTGGAAGACGACGCCCCCTACGAGTGTCAAGTGGGCCGATCTGAAAGCAGCCGTGGTCTCGTTTCCCGGACAGCCCAGCTCAATGTACAGAGTGAGTAGAGCCATGTCGGAGTATAGTTTCATTTATTTATTTTTAAATCGCCTAAGTTGTGACAGAGCAGGCACATACTATATGTACAGAAGTGGACACCGGTACTCCAGCAACACACAACACCTTATGACCTGTAATCTGCATATAAAGAGCTGTTGAATATTCATTTACATTGATAAAGGGGCATAAATCCGATTAAGTCGGGGCAGTTACGGCCGTGGCAGTGTTACCAGCACATTTGGATTCAGTGCGCGTCCTTGATGGAACAGAATTAAGTGCAACCCAATGCAGTAATAGCAAGTGCTTAGAAAACACGCGCCTGTGGCATTGCCATCCATCACTATCATTTTGACATCGCCGCAAAGCACACGTTTGTGTGTGTGTGTGTGTGTGTACATTGTTAATACAGTGAAGAGGACACAGTGGTATATCTCATCCTTACAGTACATAACGCTACAGTGTACTGTATATCTGTCTGCACAAAGGCATAGTTCTCTGGCTCTGTCAGCCAAGGAGTGACATGTGTCTCTTCGCCGTGCGTGAGTGAATCATTACTGAGGGGAAGTGAATAAGAGGTTCCCACCAAGACGTGGGCCGGAATCGCCGTAATTGTGCGAATTACCCCAGACCCCTGTTGTTAGCTTCGTAACAGGCAGCCCCTCTCTCTCTCTCTGTGTCTGTGTCTCTCTATCTTTCTGTCTAGCTCGCCCTCTTAGCCTGTCCTTTTCTCTCGCCACTCGCTCTCTCTCGCTCATGGGAGCTCGGCCATATGTGGCGAAGAGAGGACTCTAAAGCAACCTTTCTTCTCTAAACACTGCATTTACTGACATACCCCCGCCCCCATTCTCCCTACGGGGCAATCTCTCTCTCTCTCTCTCTCTATCTCTCTCTCTCTCTCTCTCTCTATCTCTCTCT
>JAODUG010003931.1:0-10918 GCA_027564795.1 Aphredoderus sayanus
GCGGTGCAAGCCATGCAAGGAGCACCTAACCACTAGGAGCAATTGGGGTTAGACATCTTGCCCAAGGATGCTTGCAGGTATTTAAGCATAAAGTCCGGGGCTCGTACCCAGACCACTAGACCACCTTACACCCAAAATTCAAAACTTCTAGCCTACAGTATATACCACAAAAATGCAAAATATTTTCAGCAGCAGTGACTAATTTAGATAACTAATTATATGTGTTGCCCCAGTAGGCCAGGGGAGGAGTACAGATTGTGTGTTGCCCCAGTAGGACAGGGAAGTAGTAGAGACCTAGAGTAAGCAAGGGGACCAGTTGGGGAACTGTCATGCTTTCCGAAACCAAAACAACAAAAACCAAATTGTAATACCTGACACAATTGCTATCAGTTTGGAACCAATGAAAATGAAACATTCACCATTATGTTCACCATTAACGGGGCTAACGTTCACCATTAACGAGGCTAACATTCACTTACACTCTGAACCAGCAACGTCTTGCTCATTCGCATCATAACGCATCGTGTCTAGAGGACAGATGCCCTAGCCTGGCTCCGCCCACTTACAGGAGGGTCCAAGCCTGGCTCCGCCCCCTTACAGGAGGGTCCTAGCCTGGCTCCGCCCATCCTGGAAAGTTAATCTCGTTGACGGTGAACTTTAGCTCCAGTTTCATTTAGCCGGAATCGCTTTAGCTTTCGCTCAGTCGCTCAGTCCGTGGACGGGGGACCAATCAGTGACTGGTGGGCGTGGCTAAGAGCGATGACATTGGTGACGTTAAGCCTATTCTGGAAGGAAATGGAATGTTTAAGAACGTACGTTGATCAAGAAGCTCAGAACCGCGATGCCATCTGACATGGCTTGGGCGTCTTGTAAGGTCAGGCCTTTCTTCACGTTGACCACATGCATCTACACAGACAGGTGGAGAGAGAGGAGGGGGGGGAGATAAATTGATTGAGTTCTCCCCCTAGTGTTAAAGTTGAGTTAATACACAGGTGGTATTCTAGTAAGTTCTCCCCCTAGTGTTGAAATTGAGTTAATACACGGGTGCTAACCTCCATGTGGAAGCGCTGCTGGTCGATGGTGTGTTCGGACCCCGGGTGGAGCTCTGAGTCCCCCCAGTGGAAGTGGATTTGGGAGGAGACGTAGGTCCCTGACAGGCCTCCTCCACTCACCTCCACCTGCCCGACCGCCAACTTACACATTACTGGAGGAGGAGGAGGAGAAGAAGAAGAAGGTGATGATTATCTTTAAAACTGCCATACTTAGTTGTACTAAACTGTGCTTGTTTTACTTGTTTTAGTTTTTATGCTTTAACCCTCCCGCTGTCCTATGGGTCAAAATGACCCAGTGCTCTAACATTTTTACACCAGAAGAGGGCGCCAACAACAACACGGACATATGATGTGCCAAGGTTGGCATCATCTGCTGGTAGTACGTTTGAAACCCAAGGACAGCGGGAGGGTTTAACCAGTGATTCTTAATTGGTGGTCCAGACCCAAAAGTAGGTCATGAGCTGGTGTGGAAACGCATTGCCATGGCTGGGTTAATGTTGTGTGGTATGGTCTGCACCAACGTGTTTGTGTTCCATTTGGAGATATTCACTGAATTTTACAAAAAGTGTTTTCAGCTTACAATCACTGACCCCACCTTTTAGAAATGAGGACAAATGTGAGTCCTAGGGTTAGACCAATCGAGAACCACTGCTATCTGTGTGGGCGTTGTGGGGTCAGAGCCAACCAGAGCCATATGAAATGAATATACTGCCATGATTCGCAACTGAAAATATAAGTTTTGAGAGGTCGAAACTCAGTGTTTGAAACCTTGAAATGTAATTTTAAAAAGTTTTGCAAGCCTGATATTTTTTTTCAGGTTTTCCTTGTACACAACTGGAGCCCTCGAGTTTTAAACTTGGCACTATTCTATCGGCACATTTGTTTGTGAGTTTGAAACCTTGTAAATCGTGATCTGAAAACGGGAAGCATATGTTTGCAAAAAAGTTTAAAAACTTGCAGTTTGAAATTGTGGCTCTTAAAAGTTTTTGGTTGGATAAAGACCAATGAAAATAAATATTTGTTATTTTCGATTAAGATGCGATTTAAAAATGTTGTGCAAAAAAAAAAAGAAGGAAAAACTAAATTAAAAATAATCAAAATACTGCGGGCTTCATTGTAAACAAGTTACTTCTTTCCTGAGTCATTTTCCAGAAAGATAATCTCTAATTATTTACCCTTATTTCAGATACAATATAAACAATCTGAGATACAAATACAACAATAACAAAGTGCACGAAGCATGAAAGTTATTCCTGCCATGACATATGACTGCCATGAGTCACTTTGGAGACAAGAATGCAAACAATAGAATTACATTTTAGTAAAAACATTGTTTAATAGTGTTGCCTTTAGACTAATGCAGTGTAATTTCTGAGAATAGCTCAATGTTTCTGACTTCATGAAAATGTAATTTGATTACATTTTTTAATGAAAAGAAAGTTTTATCTTCCCAAAATTCCCTGAGGGTTAAATAACTTCATGATGGCACTGTGTTTGCTGATCTCAATTTTCACAAAAGATGCAATGTTGAACTTATGCTGAACCATATTAAAAGACAGATTCAGAAATCTGTCACACAGCCAGAACAAGAGAAACATGAAACACTGGGAATTACAGTAGGGACTTCCTGTTGAGCTGTCAGAGCTCATATAGCTGAGTTGCATTCAAATAGGTATTTCAATCACATAAATACAAATTCTCAAGGTAACTTGGTATGTTTGACCGGTTCTGAACATACACGCTTCATTATCTTTTACCATACTCAGTTTTTACACTTTTATTTTGAAAAGATAGCAAGTGCATTGAGATTAACCAAAGCTCAATAACTGGTGTTCTTTTTTATTTAGCCAATGTTTTCATGTAATTTGTCACACAGTACATTGTATACCGCAAATTTAAAAAAGGCTTTAAGTTACTATTTAAGGTTTTATGTGTCAAAACGTACATGTGAACGACATGTGTGTGTGTGTGTGTGTGTGTGTGTGTGTGTGTGTACTTGTCTCTCCAGTGTTGTCCATCTCCGTGAAGACACTTGTGGAGTTGAAGTTCACCAGACTGAAGTTGAGCAGGGTGTGGTCCATGACAGTGTAATGGGTGAAGATGTTGACAGGAGACTGGCGTGTTCCTGTGCAAGATGAGCCAGGCATCTCCCCCCAGTGGCTGGGGGTGAACTCTGACAACACACAAACATACCCAGGAGCCCTCAGACAACCGTGATCACACTGATTGATTGATTGATTGATTGATTGATTGATTGAAGACAACGTGCTGTGTAATTACTTACCACAACCACTGTAACACCAGTCTGCAAAACACACACACACACACACACACACACACACACACACACACCCACACACACGCACACACACGTCGTTCACATGTACGTTTTGAGCAATCATGGTGAACTTTGACCCCAATTCCTGTCTGTATTTGTGTCTATTCTTACTGTTTATGCTTTAGGTTGTAGGGAATCAACTACACAGACATTTCTGAGAATTGATGAATATACATTGGAAATGAGTCATGACTGATGATAAACATGTATTTAACACCTTTCAATGCCAATCACAGAATAAGCATAATACTAGTTAAGCCAGAAAATAAAGCAGTTTAAAGGGAATATAATGAAAAATAATGAAACTATAAAACATAAAAAAACAAATAGGTTTCATAAACTTAAAAAAGCAGATCCCTGGACCAATGGAAGTCATAGGGCAAAACAAAGCTGGTTGCCATTTAATCAGCTAACCAAAGGACATTTTTCTTTCTGAATGCCAACATGTGGGGTTTGAGGTAAGACATGAGGCCAGTGCTTGTACTGTACACTGTAAGCTAATACATTTGTAAGCTAATACACTGTAAGCTAATACATTTCAGCTAATATCTCCTCACAGTCCACTAGGTGTCTGTTCTGTATGCGCAAACAAACAAAACATTGTGGTGCAGATCGCCCCACACAATACTATGCCTGTGTACTAACCAAAATATTAAACAATATTAAAGATAATAACAATACTGTATATGAGGCAGAGCACTCTAATGCCACTAGTACTCTACAGTGATTTTATGACGTATTGACGTGATAAAGATGATTTTAAAAAAGCAGTGAAAGTGTGTCTTCATTGTTAATCAGTCTGTTTGTTCTTTTTTTTGTCTCACTTCCATTGTGTATTATCTGATGCAATACACAGCTGCTCATTAACAACAAAGATGTTTATTTCATACCATTAATTTATTATCTCTACCAAGGTGCCACCCTGATGCCCTGACGGTGATGTGCCTGATTCAACTCCAATATACAGGTGTGAACCTTTTGTTTAGTATAAGCACAGGTTGGTACTACACACAGGCACCTACTGATACTCATATGCTTTATATAAATTACTGTATTACTTCATTACATCTTTTATAAAATGAAGCATTTGTGAAAAAATGACAACATGCAATTTAACTTAAAGGCGTCCCAAATAAAATGTATTATTATTATTATTATTATTATTATTATTATTATTATTAAAAAAGATATAGCGCTAACACTTAAGAGATATATGTAGTATATGCGTCTTCTGTCGCATACTCTGATACACATGTATGTCAATTACAAAATGTAAAATAGAATGAACAAACTAAACCATATATATATACACACACACAGACAGACACACACAGTATAAAAATGTTTCACTCACCTGACATGGCAGACATTGCCATGGATACAGCCAGCAGGACAGAGTAGAGAACCATCTTTAGCAAGACAGAACACATAAATGTGTGATTAACATCCATCACACAGGAACACAGTGTCTCTCACTGAAGAGGGCGGGGACATCTATTCTGCTATATCAGAATTAAAAGTATATATTTTACACAAAAAGCCTGCTGGTTGTACATTACTGTGTATGCCTGTGGTATTAACAGTTCATAGCTTTCCACTCGTGGTTCAATTTTCCATTTGTTTTTGTGGCATATACTGTACTTTCACAGAGCCAGCCTTTCCTTGCATAAAGTCACGGAACCATTGTTGGCTATCTGTGTCAACACCCATCTAATTGACAGGAGTTATTTGAACCAGTGATGCCATATGTATTGCTATGATACTGTGCCAGACATACCAAAATTCAACATGGTAAACTTTTGAAGACACCTTCTATAAGAACAAAACGATTATATGACTATGAAAGACACCTCCCAGAAATTACTCAGTGACTCATCTATTACAGCCTGCTAAGCTGGAATCCTTTTCATAATAATTACATCATATTGGATACAATGTAAGTCATGGCAAAAATATCAAAAATATCAAAACCGATAACAAATTAAAAACTGATCAAAAATCTAAATCGATTGAAAACCTAAAAATGTATGAACATTTATAGGAGATTGATGAAAAATCTCCTATTATCTTCATTGTATCCATTGGGTGAAGTATTCCTTTAAAACTTACATGTGATATTAAAGTACAGTGTTGCCTATATATTTACCTTAAATGGACTCAGAGGAATTGAAAGTCTCTCACTGTGGTGTTCAGGTGTTTCTAGGTGGTTGGATGAGAAGAGAGTGGTTAGGGCAGAATCTAGGTACTTCTTTTTTTACCTGGGCAGCCCAATGAACCAATGATATCACAGTGACACAGTGGCCCTTCAGAATGCAGAAAGGTTCTTAGAAACTGACCATGCAGTTAGTTGGCTGTATCAACTTGTTTTCCTCATAATAAAGCCAGTTTCACGAAGGCACTTAAGGGTTCAAGTGCAAGGAGGTGTGTAGAAATAAATGCCGTTAAGCAAGCTCTGTTGGCAAAATCATAAGTCAGGGTTCACCAGCGAGGGTCGGCAATGAGCCACATATACAATGGCAGAGGTGCACAAGGATAACCAGAAGCTAAGACAGGAAAAACAGAATCGGCTACTTGGACACTGGGTAATGGAGAGATACGGACAGAATGCAACAACAAGCTAACCAGAGCACCGTAGCTGCGCGTGAGCCTGTTCCCTGCCATGCTGGCTGTGAGGCATAGAAATGGAATGAAGGTTTTCTCACGCCACAACTTTTACATCGAATGCCGCTCATTGTTCCAGATTCCTTTCTCCAGAATATTTAGCTTAAAAGAGCAAGATGGTGGAAAACCAGGGTCAAACTGATTTTAAATTGGTGGATATACCACTTGGAATTTGCTTCTTTTTGATATTCAGAACCTCTAATATAAAAACAACTAACTCAGGAAAGGATTGGTGAAATGATAACCTTGAAATTAAAACACTACGTTTAACGATCAGCTATGCAAAGGATCCTTTTCTTTCTGAATGCCAGCATGTGGGCTTTTGAGGTAAACTCAGCGCATAATGAAAGTTCAATATCACTTTAAAGATTAAGTCAGTGATTGTACTGTACACTGTAAGTTAATACATCTTTTGTCAATTTCAGCTGAAATCTCTTCATGGTCCACTAGCTGTCCGTTCTGTGTGCACAAAAACAAAAACAATTCAGTTTTCTACACAGCCCTGGCTCTGTAAATTGGAACACAAACAAAGTGGTGCAGACCGCACCACACAACACTATATCCCTGCCTTGGCAATGTGTATCAAACGTATGGGCGGAGCTTCTGAGGGAGCACCCTGTGGCACTGAAGGGAGAGGTGTTTCTGTTTGGATCAGTTCACGTAATCAACCATCTTTCTCCAGCATTGTTGATTCCACCTTTAAGTTTGGAAAACAATGTAAAAAGACAGCTTACTCAGTTCCTCAGTCCGTCAGTTGCTCAGCTTACCGGAAGCATCAGTTATGCTGATTAAAAACAAAGCTGATATTTTCATATAACCTTTGTTTTTTAATCAGTATAACTGATGCTGACAAAAGCGAATGCAAAACTCAGTTTTAAGACAACAAGGACTTTCTATGAGTTCCAAAGTAAAATAGTTGTATCTACTGTTGGCTACACAGACAACGTTCGGCAGTAGGTCAAAAACACTGACACGGTCTTTTCATAGGTTATGTTGACAATATGACAAAAACACAAAATGATGCCAGCTTTATGTTTTATGATACTCGTAGACTACACTGTTGTGAGCCAGAGGTGGGTCTTTGTTGAAGCCAGAAGCCTACAGTAAATGGCAGATAGGATTAAAAACGTTAACAAATATAATAAGTGGATTACTTCAACAACAAAGTATAGGACCTAACAAACATCAAACATAGTGGGGCATTCTTATTCGTAGTAGTACAGTGTCTTTAGCTGCGTTTAAACAAACACGGTCTCTTAGATTGCCATCAAATGGTAATGCTTGTGAAGATTACTGCGGTGAGCCGCGAGCCGAGCCATAGGTAAAAGGCAGGGGACAAAGACAAGCTTTCTAGGGATTCCCTGTCTCGTACGCCGCGCAACCACTGGTGAATCAACATCGATTGAACTCTTAACAAAGCACCACTAACCTCTCAGACACACCCGCCTCGATCACGGCGACCACACAAAAGCTTCCAACCTCCCCATCCCATGAACGCACACATTCCACAGCCCTCATAACCACACATTAACCAAAACAAAAACACAAAACACACAAAAACACTACTACACCCTGCTGCTGTCCTCCAGGTCAAACTGACGCATTACCTTCTGGTGCCAGCAGAAAGCACCAATTCTAATTCTATAGCTTACACAGACATATGATGTCTATGTAAGCCATCAGAACATAAGCAGGCAGCGCCAGCTGCTGGTGCAAGAAGGTAGTGTGTTTGAAACCCAAGGACAACAGGAGGGTTTATCAATATAACAACAAATGTGTGAATTTGCTTCAGACTGTATCTACTTTTTGCGGGAGCTGCTGCCCCAACAAACCGACTCCGGATAAGCAGTTGAGAATGGATGGATAGATGGATGGATCTACATTATTGCAAAACTGCAGAAAATATTTAGGCTATATCAAAACTGTGATGAGTTTTCATTCTCATTATGAAAATATTATTTATCAGTATATAGATGAAAAATAAAGTGTACAGAAGTAATCTGTTAGAAACTTTGTCATTCAAAAAAAAAAACATTAATCAATATTTAGACAAAATACCAGAATTGCATCACATGATGAAATTTGCTGACTGAATGTGAAAGTTGCTTCTAACTAAATCAAACAAATCCAACCCCATGCCCCATGGGCCCCCATGTCCCGCAGCTCTCCAAAACACACACGCACATGTTTTTAATGCTGGAGGGCATCAACCCACGTCCTACCCAAAGGTGCGGTCGGGGAGGGTTTGTCCATGTATTTCCACAGTCTACGGTTCATACCACATAAACCCTGTGCTGTACTCAGGCACCCTAATGACCCAACACACACACACACTTCTCCACAGTTCATTACACCTGTGCCACGTGCATGCTTGTGTCATACACACCTAATAGACTGGATTTGTATTGTGTTATTCTTTGTTTGTTGTGTCACAGCTTCATGTGTAGACAATACTGACACAGTAAGTGTAAATGGACTGCATTAATGCAACGCTTTTCTATCCTTCCAGCCCCTCAAAGCGCTGTACATGATTGCCTCACGCTCAGCCATTCACACTATACACATTCCTACACTGACAGTGGTGTCGGCCATGGAAGGCAGCCATCTGACCACCGGGGGCAGTATAGGGTCAGGTGTCTTGTCACCTGCTCTACCCAGTGTGCCTCTGCTGCCCTAAAGTGGGTTTGTATTTGTCTATGACTCTTGTATTTGTCTAAGCATGCAATTTGATAAAACTGCTGTATAGCTTTGAGCAGGTCGTTATATATTACAAGACAAGAAGCTGGACGCCATTTTTGTAGTTGTGTAGCTTTTCCAGCGATACAGGTTATGATAGTGGTGGCTAGTTATTAGGTTGACCGACGCCTATCTGAAAGTTGGGTTCAATCCTCAAACCTACCCAGCACCCTTAAGCAAGACGCCCAACCCCTACTGTAGTCTACCTGCTACTCATTGTGATTCACTTTGGATAAATGCTCATTTAACGCATGCCACTGGAGATGGAGGCAGATTGAACAAGTGGGAATTAAAGATGGCAGCGTACTCCGCCTGTTGGTTGGCACTATATCATTACATGACTTGAGGAGCAGTGATTTTCTGCCCTGCTCCTTCGAGTGCACTGTGATGCAATAAGTTCCATGCTGTATTACTGTCACCTTCTATCCTGGAGAGTAGCCTATACATCATTCTTTGTTTTATTTGTTAAATCTAATGCTTTCAACAAGGTGACATTTAAATCAGCTGCCGTCAAAACACACAGAGGCTGTTCCAGGAAAGTGGAAAAACATCTAAACTCCAGATATGTTCTAGATTGTGATGGTCAACAAACAGTTGTGTTGACCCCAAAACACAGAAGTATATTTTCACCCTCGTGACTCAGTTACTAAATACTTCAACAGTACACACACACACACACACACACACTACGAGATATTTGATTTCCATGTTTGTATTGGCTAAGAAACCCAGGCAGGCTTATATTTATGTTGCAGATATTTTAGTTAGTTACTGTAGACCTCTGCTGTGGATGAGGCATCCCAGTGGGCACTTGATGTTGATAAGACATCAAATCAACATCAAAAAACAGGGTCAAACTGACTTTGATTCAAAATCACACATTGATTTTACTTAAATTGAACATCAAACATATTGATCCAGTTTTGACTAATATTTGAAGTCAAATTGAAATCAAGGTGCCAATTGGGTGGTCAGGGCAGAATGTGCTGAGCTCAGCATCACACATGAACCAATCATAATGAAGGTGTCAGTTGCAGGTAAGCACTGTGAGACACTGCTGTCCAATCAGTCGGCATCGCACGTTGACCTACTGTAGTCTGGCAGAGCCAGCCTTTACTTGCATAAAGGCTTGGGCACAGCGCTGACGAACTGCGTCATAAGACCCACTTGACAGACGAGGAATTTTGATTGACATGTACAACGACCAACTACATAAATCAATGACGAAAGTCCTTGTCAAATGAAATGACTCAGTTACAGAAGGTGGGACTTGACACAACTAGCCATGTTAGTTCCCTGAGAGTACATGCCACAAAAACAAATGGAAAATTGAACCAAGAATGGATAGCTACAAACAATCATTACCATACGCATACACGTAATGTATATAGCACATATCATATAGTTTATAATGCCAGTCAATCTAAATAAAAACATTTTCCATTTACTTTATGGCACATCAATCTAGAATTTTTTAACAATGTCTTTAGAGCTCTGTTTGTCCACTTTGTCAGGTGATGCCCATCACACACACACACACACACACACACACACACACACACACACACACACACACACACACACACACACACACATACTGTACACATGCACACGAAAGCTAGCCTGGAAACACATACCTGGAAAGCAAGTAAAGATTGTATATCTTCCACATCTGGGTCAGCAAAGCTCAATGTATATTCCATTCCTGATTGGTTTAACAATAACGTCCATGAAAAGGGTCTTGTCTCTGCGAAATCATGATGCCATATAATACTGGAAAATATTTGTAACGTCTCCAGTACCAAACTGGTCAAACATATATATATTTTTCACATATTGAAAATCAGAGTAGAAAAAATATATGACACATCATCATATGTAAGTCGGTGGCAACATGCATGTAATGTATATACGAAATATAAGACGGATGTATTTTTCAATTGCCTGATCTCGATGTTGGGCGACCTTGTCATATGGGAAAAAGGGTCGTGTCTTGGATACATCCTGTGCCAATTACGCGCCGCTTCTGTGTGCGCGAGCACTCTGCTAATTGGACGAGGAGACACAAGGGTGCGTTCAGGTGGCAGAACGCTGCAACATGAACGGTTTGGACAGAACTACGCTTAACCCT
>JAODUG010003934.1:0-10913 GCA_027564795.1 Aphredoderus sayanus
TTTGTGTGTCTTTAACCCTCCGGCTGTCTTCTGGTTTCAAACACACACCTTGTTGTGCCAGGAGTGCACATCATTTGTCTGTGTAAGCTGTAGAATTAAAATTGGTGCCTTCTATCAAATGTGAGCAGAAGCTTTTCTTCTTCGCTCTTGCTTTGCCTAGTTGCCTAGTATCTCTGCTTTGCTCCCTACCTCCCTCCCCCCCTACCTGCTTTTATGAGAAATACACTTTTTTCTTTGCCCACTTTTTATTTTTGGATGAACTTTGAACAAGCTGGACTATATTTTGGTGGATGTTCAGAGGTTCAAGGCCTATGACCAGCTGAGTCAGCCGAGCAGAGTATTTCTAAAACAAGAGCTTCCAACAAGATATCACAATCTGTTAAGAGGATTTGTATTTTTTTTTTTATGATGGAACAAACACAGCTGTTGGAGGAACAGATCAAGTGGTTAGAATACTTAGTCACCAGAGCACTCCTCCCATCAGACTGTGGGTCCTGTCCGTTAGGTGAATCAAAGAATGCTAATGCTAACATAGCACAACAGGCTGACTACAGACTAGGGCTGAACGATTTTGGAAAATAATCTAATTGCGATTATTTTAAGCAATATTGCAATTGTGATTTAATATGTGATTATTTCTGTTAACCATCTCTATATTATGTATTATTCAACAAAGACAAGCCATAAATTGTATAGTATGACCAACACAATATCAGATATATTAAGCAAGCAAGCCCCACTCTCAAGCCTGGCTACAATATTTTCCTGTGTGGTCGTCTGGGTAGTTTAAAGGCAGCGAGCTGTGATGTCGAAGTCTTCATTAATGAAATTCACCATAAGACTCTGATAGGGCGGCTATCTGATAGGTACGGCTTAATCACATGTCAGTTGTAGCAGCGAAAATCTGTTTGCATGTTTTCTATAGCTCGGATCAGGGATGGACTGGCTGTCGGGAGGTTCGGGAGAACTCCTTAACAGCCGGTCCATTCCAGGCCGAAACTGCCGGTGGTCAAATAATTTTTTATATTTCAGTTTCTAATGTATTTACGGTCCGCTATCGGGTCAACCGGCTGCAGCTAAACTCTGTCTCTGTGTCACGGCGATGCAGCGCCATAAGACCGGGCCAAACTAAAATGTTTAATATTGAGGGGAGATGCGAGCGGCCCCTCCCCACATGGACTGAACCTCATGTTTACTGAGTTGCTTGGTGGCAATCGAAGGAGCTTACTTTTCTGTTGTTGACAGTCGAGCCTGAGGCCATTGTACAACAGGTCAGGTTAGCGTACCAAGTCCTCTGCAGACTGCTAACTGTCACGTGTCATGTGACCAAAGTGTAATCGCAGCCTTTGTGGTTAGAACATTTTGTTTGATCATACCGCGACAATATCGCAAATGCAATTAATCGTTTAGCCCTACTACAGACTACTCAGCTCTAAATATGTCCCTATACTTGGTAGAATGCAGTCAAAACTGGTGAACAGATCAGAGAAAATTCAGAGCGAACGGTTGAAAGACGGTAACACGAAATAACTTGAAATATGCGAGAGTGAACAATTCATTCACTCTGTAGCAGCTATGCTAGAGCTACCAAATGCTAAAGGACATACACAGATTGTTATACAAGGGAATACTTCAAATCTAGACCTGGCCGACACTCTTCCCTGGTCATGTACTAAACCACTGGATTAATCGCAGAGGCTTTTAAACCAGCCTTCCCCAATTAGACATCTTACTGGCAAAGCACTGGGGCTAGACCGAAGGCATCAACCCCAGCGGGGACTTGGACTGACTTGTGTGCTGCAGAGGCAAATTCATTCAAATCAGCAAGAAATCAAATAAGAGACCACCAACCCTCAATCCATCGCCTGAACTCGCAATGCAAAACATGTAACACTGACACGAAATCCATGTTAATGAACCCAGGAAAGCTAACAACAACACTAGCTTTAGGGCTGACCAAAATCCAAGAAAGACCACTGATAGGCTGAACCTTAGCTTTAGGGCTGACCAAAATCCAAGAAAGACCACTAATAGGCTGAGGGAAAGAAGAAAGTTTGCTAACTCTACATCTGATAAGCCAGATACTATCTTGATTGGGGACGACATAACCAAGAATATCAGAATGGCAAAGACTGAAAACCTAATCATGGCTGATACATCGGTCAGAGAACTAACAGAAATGTTGCCAGTTCTCCTCTCTGCACATCCAAGCAACATGCAGATTATTATCCACACTGGGTCTTTTGACATTCTACAAAGGAAAACTGGCTCTGAGATATTGAAAAATTATTTTTCTATGCTACTTAAGAAAATAAAAAACACCAGGTTTTTGTGCCTGGACCAGTCCCAATCCTGGGAAAAGGAATTTAATCTTTTAGCAGACTCCTTGGGCTGAATATGTGCTTGACTTCGCTGCCTTAACCACGGGATAAGGTTTATTGACAATTTCAATATTCTTTGGAACTGTAAATACTGCTTTAGACCAGATGGGGTTCAGCCGAACATCTCGGGATGCCGACTTGGTGCTAATATACATCACGCTCTTGGAATTCCATTTCCAAACTAGATAAGCATGAAGGACACTACTCACAGACAGATTATCCACCCCCCCTTTACTGATCCTCTCACTAAAATCACTCAAAGCCTCCAGAAGTTGTCCTTGTCCCAAATGGGGACACAACAACTCCCCACCCCCCCTGCACCACACTCACACCCACTCTCTCCCTCTCTACTACACTCCACCTCTCCCCCATCACACCCACCCACCCCAACTACACCACACTGACCAATCAGGGTAAGCTCTGACCAAAAGGAGCAGATCTCATCCTTTATGTTCCACTCCTCCCCATGTAAAACGATACCTCAGACAATTCCAACATCATCAACAACCTTGTCCTTTATTTCCACGGACTGCAGAACACACTCGGTGATGTGCTGTGGGTCCCTGCTATTTTGAAAATAGCAATGCCAATTGTTTTGACTACAAGCTAGGACCCAGGAAATCTATTCTTCTGGGGTGGTCCCTACCAGCTTTAAAACTGCAGCGGTGATCCCTACACTCAAAAAACCTGGCCTGGACCCAGATGATCTAAACCACTACCGACCAATTTCCAATTTACCTTTTACATGCCATGTCAGCATTTTAATTCTACTCAACCTATCTGCAGCCTTCGATACAGTCTCCCACTCCATTCTTCTCACTTGCCTCTCGGAACCTTAAGGGCTACTGCTCTGAATTGGCCCCAGTCTCACACGGCGTGCCTCAAAGATCTGTGCTTGGCCCGCTGCTATTCAACATCTACATGCTACCCCTTGGGATGATCATCCAAAAACATGGACTCCTCTTCCACTGCTATGCTGATGATAACCAGCTCTACGTCAGCACAAAGACATCTACTCACCTTCCACCAGTGCCGCTTATTAATTTCCTGAAGGACATCAAAAACTGTTTGGCCAGTACCCACCTCAAACTCAATAAAGACAAAACAAAACTCATGGTGTTTGCCCCTCAGTCACTTCTCAAAACTTGGACTTCACATCACTCCTATTCTGAAGAAGCTTCACTGGCTGCCAGTTAAGTCCCCGATCAAATATAAAATCCTCCTACTAACATATAAATGAACATGCACCTAGGTACCTCACAGATCTGCTTCATTCTTACACCCAGTCACGGTCCCTGCGGTCTTCTGACAAGGCCCTGTTTGATGTCCCTAAATCCAGGCTCCGGACATTTGGTGACAGAGCCTTCTGCGTCGGTGCTCCATCACTATGGACAAGCTTCCTCTTGCTATTCGCTCTGCCTCATCCACAATAATGTTTAAAACACAGCTCAAAACACACCTCTTCAATGAGGCCTATGGGCTTTAATGAATTCTTTACGATAATAGGGACCCTAGTTACTGTTACACTGCGGAGGTCTCGTCCGTTTTACACGATACTGTCGCGGGTTATAGTTAAACAAAAGCAAAACTTAAAGAATAACTATCACAGTCCTTACTAACGTAATAAAACAAAAGAAGTCTTACGGTAATATTACCAAGCTAATTTCATCGTGGTCTTTCTGACCACAAGGCACAAACTTATATTATCCCCAAAGTATTTACATGGACACTTGGACAGCAGATGAGAGTAACAAAAACACAGGGAACATGCGAGGCACAAGAGAGAAGAGAGAAGAAGACAAGAGGTCTTGTGCCCTGAGGTTATATAACCTTCTGGCTATAGTCCAGCCCTGGGAGGGGCTGAGATTGTCTGTTGGGGTGTGGGTGACTTCTGACCTGACTCTGGGGTAACTTGAATAAGCTTTTATCTGGATTAAACCAACTTTACAATATTCAAATGCTCCAGAAAAAGTCTACTACACAATCACAGTTAAAAGGGAAGGAGTGTGATATCGGACACGGCATATTAAGGTTATTGTATGGTATTTATACCATAATTAGATGGTAATTAAATATGCAATAGGTGTCTACATACATACACGTTGTTCACATTTCATAGGGGTTGTAAAATGACGGAGAAGACGGAGGAATCCTTTTTAGTGCCAACATGTATGTTAGGATGGAATTGTTTAATGCGTGAGACCCAGGATTACTACAGTGGTAAATGACATTATAATATCCTACAACCTAGATGGTATGTTTCTAACTGAAACATGGCTAACAGAAGATTGCAGTGCTACTGTTATTAATGAGACACAACCTGAACAATTTTGCGTGTCGAAATGGTAGGAAAGGAGGAGTGGCTGCTCTATTCAGATACATTTCAGTGCAAAGCTATTACACTAGGTCAATTTAGTTCTTTTGAATGCATCTGTTTTATATTGAAGGGTACCCCCAAACTTTTGTTTTTAACCATTTACAGACCTCCACGATATTCTGCACATTTTATTGATGATTTTGCTAAACTACTCTGTTATATCAGTTGATTATAACTTGATTGATTATAACTCATCATTACAGGGGATTTTAACATCCACATAGATAATAGTACAGACAATAATGCCAAAGAAATATTTGCGCTACTTGACACTTTGATCTCTCTCAACATGTGACAGAGTGGACATACAATCAAGGCCACATTCTAGATCTGGTTATCTCTAAAGGTCTCGATATCTTCTCTGTCTTGAATCACCCCGATTGTTCTAGTTAAGTTCCAGTTAAGAAATACCACATTAACAAGAGTACCAATGCACAGTTTATGGAAGCCATAGCTATCTTTCCGGCAACAAGTGCTGAGTCAGTTGAAGTACTCCTAGATCATTTCAATTCCAAAATATAGCCGTAAGCGGCAATGATCGGGGTCCAAGCACGCCCCAAAATGTAGGCGTCTTGCAGAGAATGGAGTGACTGGACATGTCAGAGCTGCAAATTAATGTCACAGTCATCCAGGATGCTTCCATAATGAGGATTCAATATTAAGACTTTAAAAGTCGTGGCCAAGTTCATAAACCTCTACGCCATGCAAGCAGGTAGTGTGACACAGTTGTTTTTCTTCTAAAATAAATTAGTAGATGGCAACATAAGACCAGGAATGGCTCTTGTCAAATTCTGAAAGAACCCAAAACGTGATGTCTGTTTATAAAGGAAAGATCTGAGGTGTAGGTTTTCGACATATTACCATGCCAGGGGTGAATGCTGAATGCATGGTTTTTGCCCGTTGATATCCTCATTAATTAAAATCTTAGAGAAAAATGTCATTAGAGCCAAAAGGAAAGCTATAGTTTGTAGCAAAATATAGAACTATTTGTCAGTAAAAACAAAATGTTACCTGATGATTTGAACCCATGTCCTTCAGAACTGAGACAGTGTTTCTTAACCACTGTACCATATAGACAAATCAAAAACATCTAATGTTTAAGTTGTAAATAAAAATAACATTATGTAGAACATTGTCGAAGATTGATTTTCTTAATGTTTCAGAGTGACAGATTCAATAACAACAGCAGATGGCAACATAAGAGCAAGAATGGTTTTTGTGAAATTTTGAAAGAATTACATTGTGAAAACATTTGTTATACTTTTGCAAAACGTAATATAAATGGTATAAATGAAAGTTTGGAGGTGTAGGATTTTGACATTTGACTACGCCACAGAAACTACTTCTAACTGCTATTGATTTTGTTCCATTTAACATTATGTAGAACATTGGTGTTTTTCAATGTTTTATAGTGACAGACTAAAATATGATTAATAAAGGTAATTCATTAATTGTTTTGATGATAATCTAACATATATGATGTCAAACACCTGTATACTAAATAAGAAGTTGATAGGACATTCAGATTACCTTTTTTACTCCATTGTAAATGCATGGCCTCATAAACAAACGTCTGAGTAAATAAACAAAATGGTTTGACAAATTCTAATTCATTGAACAACTTTTTATTTACATGGTCTGTAGATGCTTTATTCTCAATTTCATTTGAGTCTGTGTAGCAGTCTAGGACTAGTTCTTGAAAGGTTTTTCATATATGGTTAAAATGCAGGAAAATTGACTTGTAAAAAGTTAATTTTACAATGCAACTTGATAAAAGTTAATTGTAGAAAACATAAGAAAAAGGAATTTTGATATTGTCTTTATTAATTATGGAAATATGGTCTAAAATACAAATGTGGCTGTTAGAGCGCCACCTTTTAGCTAATTGTACAGCCCTTCTTTGTGACATAGACCTATATACCAAATTTCATGTCGATTCAGCATTCACTACATAACTTGCATTCTTTTTAACTTTAATTAGCAATTTGGCAGCCATATTGATGAGACAGCCAATTGGCACTTTACGCAATGTATGCAAATGTACAAGTTATAATTATTTGCATTTTTTGCTTTAGCAATTTTTGAGATATTGACATGTGGTAGTTGTAGCACCACCTATTGATGAACGTTCACGAAATTTGGTATGCGTCTAAAGAAGTTTGTAGAAACTTTGATTGTAAAGTTTCTTTACATTATGGACCATGTGATATTAAGTTATAGGCCAATGAGTCGTTATGGGCAAATCTGTCAAGGTTGATTGAGGCATAGCTTTGGAACGGAGGGTTCTATCGAAATTCTTTGAACAACTTTTTGTTACCATTGTATGTTGATCATGTGTACCAAATTTCATGAGATTTGGATAAGAGGTCTCAGACTAGTTCATTTTGATTTTCCATTCAGTTTCTGGGAATTGATGCAAAAGTTAAGCGAAAGACTTGAGAGATTAAGATAAAGAAATAATTTTGAAAATAGAATAAGCCGTTTTTGAGCTATATGCAAAAAGGTAAAATTCAGAATAAAGCCAGAGGATGCTATGGACTTTGGTGTTTCTCTGCTGTTCTACGGTCTGTACTATGGAGTCCTTGGAAGGGACTTTGCAGAAATGTGTGCAGATTTCATGGCTTCCACAGTTGGGAACTACAGTGCATCTGGCATGCCGACGTGCATCTGGCATAGATCTGTATTGGGGGCAATTTGTGACCATGTTGTAAAGTTTCATGGTTTTGGGCCTTACAGTTTTGGCCGGGCAATGACTTTTAGCGGAGAATAATAATAATAATAATAATAATAATAATAATCTGAACAATCACAATAGGCATCCAGCACCTTCGGTGCTTGGACCCCTAAATATTGAATGTCATGGATTGTGTTGCACCTGTTAAGGTAAAGAAAATTATTAGCAAACAGCGAACACCATGATGGTAAGTGCCCTAAAAAGAGAATGTAGGAAAGTGGAACATAAATTGGAGGAAAATGTAACTTCAAATTAAAAAATAATTTTTTGACTTCCAGCCGGAAGGTTGTGGGTTCAAGCCCCGGAGGCCATTTACATTTTGTACCATCACCACGACCACCAAGACATAACTTAGTTATTATGTTGCATTTTAATACAATTTATCAAAAATCCCTTGAAGAAACAGTTCGACATCTTAAAGCATCTACTTGCTGTCATGACA
The DNA here is from genome assembly GCA_027564795.1 of Aphredoderus sayanus. Taxonomy (NCBI): domain Eukaryota; kingdom Metazoa; phylum Chordata; class Actinopteri; order Percopsiformes; family Aphredoderidae; genus Aphredoderus; species Aphredoderus sayanus. The sequence continues at coordinate 7,935 of JAODUG010003934.1, forward strand.
CAATGCCTTCAGACTTTTTTAAAACAATTCTCAACTCCATATTAATGGACCTACAGCAAATAGTTAATAGCTCTCTGCAATCAGGCATCTTCCCACCGTCTCTAAAAACAGCTGCCAATAAGCCCCTATAAAAAAGAGAACACTGGATGCATCTATAATGAATATAAATTGGAGTGAAAATTATTCCATTATGACGTTCAGATGAATGTTTATTATTGAAGATGCCTATTCATTTATCCAACTTTGGGAGAATGAAGGCAGACATGAGAGAAGAGATGTTTAGACTCACCTAAATTAAAACGAAGTGTGAGATAACAACCTGGCTTTTCAACCCCTCCTGCCTCCTGTCCCCCATGGTGAATTTTAATGAACAAGATAGTGACAAACAGAACTATTTTTTTGATCTCATCTACCTTTGCCCCTTCTCACCTATGGACCTTTTATTTGTGTCACTGTGTGTGTAATCTGTAAGACTAGCCTGATAGATGACCTGAGCTCTCCTTGAATACAAAACCACAGAGCAGGGGAGAGGCTCTGGAAGTCGGGGGCTTCACACTCCCCCTCTATTTACCCAGATGTTCCCATGATCCCCCAAGACCATCACCCACCCAAGCCTTTTAAGATGAGGCTAGCCAATCAAACCCAGGACCTGACTATAGACCAGTCCCCCCTCAATCCCCCAGGTTCACCCCCATATAAAACATGAGGGTTGCCTATTGTGGAGAACTGTTGGTATGCTAAAATCCCTGATTAGGTCTTTTCTCTCTGCTAGCATTTCTGCCTTGTCTTGTCAATATACCCAGTGTGCTCTGATTTTGGTCATAATTCTATGATATGCTGATACTGCTTAGTCTTTTTTGTTAAGCTTTATATTACAATTTAAGGTTTGATAAATTTTTGTACAATATTTTGATACTATTCTCTTGATAAATTATCAATTATGTATAAATAAACATTCTGTGACAACTTAATTGGAGCTTTGGATTCTGTCTACTTCACTATAGACCAGTATCAAATCTACCTTTCATAGCATAGATTATTGAGATGGTTGTCTACAATCAACTCAGCAATGTTGTGACTTCAAGTGGTCTCTAAGACACATTTCACTCAAGCTTCCAATCTCACCTTAGTACTGAAATGGCCCTGATTAAAGTTTTAAATGATATAGGGCTGAATACTGATTCTGATAAAATAACAGTTCTGGTTCTATTAGATCTCAGTGCAGCATTTGACACTGTAGATATATATAATACTTATAGATAGGCTGGAAAATTGGGTAGGCCGATCTGGGACAGTCCTCGATGGGATCAGATCTTATCTAGATGGCCGCAGTTACTTTGTAACTGATAGGGTGGCAATTACATGTGGAGTTCCACAGGGATCAGTTCTGGGGCCGCTTCTGTTCAATCTTTATATGCTACCTTTGACCAAAATTATACAGAACAATAACATTAACCACCACAGCTATGCTGATGATACCCAAATTTACATAGCCCTCAAACCGTATGACAACAGCTCAATAGACTCTTTGTGTCATTGTATCGAGCACATAAATACCTGGATGAACACTAAGCTTTGATTTTAAGTAGGGGGCCACAAAATATCGTTCCGCAGGGCGCAATTGGCTCCCAGGCCGCGAGTCTGAGACCCCTGTGATAGAATGTTAACCAGGACCAAGAAGAGACCTGTTGTCCTTGGGTTTCAAACTCACACCTTGTTGTGCCAGTAGTGCACATCATATGTCTGTGTAAGCTGTAGAATTAGGTTTAGCACCTTCTACCGCCATCTACCACAAAGAGCTAATGATTCGCGTCAGTTTGTTCTGGAGGACATCACAAGGGTTAAGAAAGGCCAAGGTAGTTAGAGGGATAAATAAATCTTCCTCTAAGGAATGGTATTTATAATTTTCATGGCTTTAAACTTGTTTTCTGTTGTTTCTTATTTATGTTTTGTTTAATTTCATAAGTTCCCTTCATTCTTTGTATTTCAAATGTTTTTAACTGTATAGCACGTTGAGTTGAACATTGTGTAAGAAAGGTGACATACAAATAAAGTGTATTATTATTATCTGCCACAAAGAGCTAGTGCATTGGGTCAGTTTGACCTGGAGGACAACAGGAGGGTTAAATACAATTGACTGTTTCTCCTAAGATTTACCCACAATAGTACACCCCTTTTTATGTCCAGGCAGAGATGAACAACCTGCTGACTGCATTGTCTATTTTGGATTTGCTGACATCTTCAGGATTAGCACCATGGTGGTGATGGAGAACGTGGGCCAAAAGAAGTTATTGCAAATGGTAGACTACTGCCAAAGCATTGACAGGTATCTGAAACACTCACATGCGTGCTACATTTATTCAACTGTTCAATTCAACAACTCAACAATGTATGTGTGTACTGTATGTAAGGTCATAGCTGCCACTGCTGTGTACATTGTTTTATTATGACTAGGACTACTTATTTATATTTTTAGCATTAAAAAACTTGTACAAAAAATGAAATGGCATCCATCCATCCATCTTCAACCGCTTATCTGAGGTCGAGACGCAGGGGCAGCAGCTCCAGCAGGGAACCACATTAACCAACTCGGACTGGGGGATCCTGAGGTGTTCCCAGGCCAGTGTGGAGATATGATCTCTCCACCTTGTCCTGGGTCGTCCCTGAGGCCTCCTCCCAGTTAGATGTGCCTGAAACACCTCCCTAGGGAGGCGCCCAGGGGGCATTCTTAACAGGTGCCCAAACCACCTTAACTGGCTTTCCATAGGTGAGGGTAGGATCGAAAATTGCCCGTTAGATTTTTGTTTTGTCACAACAATGCGGTAAAGCAATTGCAATACCACTCCTGCTGCTCCGATTCTCTGGCCAATCTCCTACTCCAATGTACCCTCACTTGAACCCAGAGGTGCTTGAACTCCTTCACTTGGGGTAAGGACTCATTCCCTACCTGGAGTAGGCACTCCATTGGTTTCCTGCTGA
>JAODUG010003936.1:0-10913 GCA_027564795.1 Aphredoderus sayanus
TATTCTGTATTTTATATTCTGTATATATATATATATATATATATATTTATATATATATATATATATATATTACTATTCCAACGTGATTGTGACTAGATTAACGTGATATTTACATTTTAAACATGTAAAAAGCTTTAGTTTAGTATTGTCTCTGAGACAAAGAAAATTCCTCTCTCTTGGCAGTGGCAAGGAGAAGGGGTTTTGGGGGTCATACATTATTATCCCTTACCAACTCTGGAATAACATGGGTTAACAGAACATCAGCACATTAAGGAACTTTTAACTAAGAATTATGTTATTCTTGTCATACCCTAGGTCCAGAACCGCACAGGCCTGCATGTGTCTCTCAGTTTTGGTGCATAAAAGGAGAAATACCTTCAATGCTCAAAATTAGAGTTAGAATGAAATTGTTTAATGTGTGTGACCAAGAATCACTACAGAGGTGTCAGTTGAATTTATTAGCAGGTGATTCCTTTAATGAATTCGAAGACCCGCATGGGGATGCTTTTCTGAACACAGGCAATTAACTGCTGTTGGCACCAACCAAACGACCGGATTGGCTGGTGGTTCTTTACCTGACAGACAAGTGGTTTTGAATTAAGAGTTCCCATGTGAAGCAGAGTGAATCGGGATTGTTTAAACAGTTATTCAATGTTGATTTGAATAAAAGAAAAAGAAAAGTCACTGTAATATGTAGATGTCATTTTCTGTCAAGTTGATTATATGCATGTAAGGGACACACACATGCACGCAAACACACACACACACAATCATTACTGTACTATATAAACTATGCAGGCTCCAGAACCATGTAAACATTAAATGCGTATCAATGTCTCAACGTCTATATTACTATTTTGATATGAACAGAGCCGGCCCGAGGCATAACCAAAATAAGCGACTGCTTAGGGCCTCGTGGCCACCAGGGAGCCCCAACAGTGAATGAAATGCCTCACAAGAGAGCTTGAAATGTGTTTTAATGTTCATTATTTTTTAATGTAAATACAGTATATTATGGCCGGCCAAATCTACAGCTGGCAATCATTCAAAAATCTATGGCCTGGTTAGCTACTATTCAGGAGCGGTCGGGACTTTGCAGAGGCCTTCCCACAAAGTCAGAGCTCGAGGCCCCTCCCCTAAATCCACTCACAATGTATCTCCATCTATTATCTTATACCACTGCCAATAGACTGATTGCTGTCTATCTTTAACTATAGCCTATATTCAACAATGTAAGAGAAATAAAACTGCTCATTTACGTCAGCACAACAGCAGCCTATTTGTCATTGTTCAAAACCAAAGACAACGATAGCCTTCTGATAGTTCAGCACAAGGATCACACCGCCACTGGAGGGAAGGAAAACATTTATTCTGTATCAATAAGTAAGCAAGTATATTTATTGTAGATTAGATTTGAACTTAACAGGTAACGTTGAATTGGTTCGTCCTTTAACAATTTAATTAAATATTTTAAAAAGTATACCGCAGCTACCTGTTGCTGCAGCGGTAGTGTACGTTTAGTCTGTGGAGATGCTGATGATAGCTCCCTCTCTGGCTGGTCTAAATAAGCATGTAATCTTCGGGTGCTTTGCTCAAGCTTGTTCTGACAACAGTGTATTGCTGCGCTTTAGATGGTCTGGTTTTAGCATGGTTTTGATGGCAGGTAAGTTAACAGCACAGAAGCCTTTGAATGTCAATTAAAATACCTCTCAAGAAGGCGTGTATTGACGTAGTTAACCAAGATGTGTCCTAGACTACCCACAAAGACAGTATACATTTGTAGACTACATTGTATTTGTAATACAATGTAGCCTAAAAATGTATACTGTGGAACCAGCAGTAGTAGCACTGGATAGGTTATTTGTATTTACAACCAGCAATACCAAGAACGATCAGTAAGTTGCAATAGTATATTACTTCTATAAAATGCCGTAGTGCTGTTACCACTTTGAATATTATCTTAAATTCAACACCAGAACACCAGACCACTTTTGTGAAATTGCTACCTTTTTACAATAAAAACCATAGAAGCGTAAACACATGCCAGGCTAAAATGTGTATGATGTAAGCAACACAGCTACAAGTAATTATATAAATAATGGGTGTGTTAGAGTTACAGTAGGTGTGCGGCTGGTCTGACAGACTGTAGGGGGCTTCCAAACCAAATTCTGCTTAGGGCCCCTTTAAGGCTTGGGCCGGCTCTGGATACGAGTATGTATTTCCCTTATTATCATATCTATGGTGTTCACTTGTGGCATGTGGATGCTAGTTTTGTATTTAGCTATGTTAAAACTGTACAGACTAGAGGAAATTTACTACGGGGATGTATGTTTAAGATTTTGTCGGCTATGAAATCAACAAGTCAGCTTTATTTGGCCACACCATTTAAGGCAAATTATACACAGAATGTTCCCAGACGTGTACTCTTCTCACATAGTACCATAGTCACGTCTGCTACGGTGAAACATCTTTCAAGCATATCCATGCTTTTTCACGCATGAGCATGCAACACTACTTTTGTGTCCATCTACAAAAATTGTTTTATTTCATTTTTTTTGGCTGTGTGGAAGTGCAACGCTTTAAAATCACTCCTCTCTTTGTGTTTGCCTAGAAGGACAAATGTGTATGTGCATGCATGCTCAGGCTAATTAGACAGGGCCTGTCAGGAGGCCATTTTTCTCTTGAAAATGTCAGACTGGCCTTTTGGGAGAGCTTGGCCCTTCAAAATCAGGAGTGCAGGACAGTCTAAGTAGCAAGCTAATGTAGGACGTAATTGCTGCCACACACACACACACACACCCAAGTACACACCTTTCTCTCACTGTCCAACCTACATGTTTGATATCCAATAAGGTTTTAGTATGTGCAGTATAAGACTTACAGAAGAAGCCTTCTGCTGGAGATTTTATTCACGTGTTCCTGCAGAAGTGTATGGAGCTAAAACCTCTTCCTCAGTCAGCACTGTTTTCCGCTCACACAACAAGGTTACAGCACAAATGTTTAGGGATTGTGGCCAAACACAATATTTTTGTCTTCACTTATTTCAAATCAGCGAATTGCTTATTTCAACATCAGTAGCCTCTATTAAGACCCTAGAGGGCAGTTGCCACACATTATTATTATTATTATTATTATTATTATTATTATTATTATTATTATTATCCTATTCTGTTTAACAATGTCCGGCAATTTTTATCAACAATATAACCTGGATCATTCATTCAATACTTCATTAGACAAAAATGCAGCATTTAAAAAAGTTGTTTTTTAAAGGTTCAGTTTTTATAGTAATGTAATGATGTAATTATGTAATAATATAACAGTAATGCCAATGTATGACTGTTGAGCTAATGCAATAATTATTAAATGTACTGCCATATCATTTTTAATTATATTTTGGTTCTTTATTTTTTGATACAGTACTTGTATGTATTTTCTGCATTCCAAAACACATTATATTGGAAAGTTTATAAATAGACTACTGTTTCTGGCTTCAAACTAAGGGTGTAGGAAATGCTTTATATAAAATTGTTAATGTGCAGTAACAGTAAACACACACATATTAACACACACGCACACACACAAACTTTACTGTATATAAGCACAGGTTATTAGCATACTGTACATTATATGGCTAATAACACGTTATTAACATATAGTACTGTATTATGAATAGGCACTGCAGCAGCAAATTGCATCACATTCACAACACACACATACACAAGCACATACGTACAGAAACTCAGACACAAACTCAAACAGAGTTTAATAATACTGTATAATATCTGGACCCCCCCCCACACACACACACACAACCACCACAATTCTTCCCAACACACACTCACACAGCCCGCCAGGTTCAGGCTAATGAGACAGGCAGAAGTGCTGACTAAGGATAAATAGCTAAGTAATATCTGCGGGGCCGGACCCTCGCAGGGAAAATAACCTTTTTGCGTTATTACTTCCTCACACACTCTGCTGTCCTAGCACATTACACACACACACACACACACACACACACACACACACACACACAGACTCCTGCTGTATTAAAAGTGTGTGTATCAGGTGTATTAACATACAGCTGTGGCCGTGCATTAAAAAGGGGATTTCATCTCCAAGGGGGAGGAGGGAGAAGGAGAGGAGAGGAGATTCACATTGTATAGAAAATCTATACATAATGACTCATGGAATGCAAATCTAATCACCTCTCTTTGCCCTCTATATGGTTTTAACCTTTCTCCTTTGATAGCAATACACTTCTGTATTACACTACGCTGGTCAGTCAGGTTGCAGTTAAAGTCGATACACTTCCATTAGGCTATAGGCCTGTGTGGTACACTCCTGAATATGGCATATTGAGCTTTACCTGGGCTTTCTTTGGTGACATACTTTCAGTTGAGATCTCTGACCTTTCCTTTCCTTCTGTCTCCACCTTCTATATTCTCCTCTCCTCTTCTGTTTTCTTCTATACTTTTTTCCTAGCTGCTCCCTCTCCATGTTCTTTCTCTGTCCAGGGAGGAAAGACGCTTCAAAGTAAATCTCTGCTGAACTCCTACTATTCAGGTACTGCCCCCAACACACACACACACACACACACACACACACAAATAATGAGATAGACAGAGAAATGTAGTATTTATTTATTATTTATTATTACATTTGTATTTTTGTCATTTTTAATTGTGTGCGTGTGTTTGTGTGTGTGTGCGCACGTTCGTGTGTGTGTATGTATGTATGTATCAATGCATGTGTGCGTGTGTGCGTGCATGCTTCTCTGTACAGTTTCCAAAGAGCCTGTACCTGCCACAACATCTATAGGTAAGTTATATGCTCCATCCATCTCTCTCTCACACACACAATATAGACAACACCTCACAGAACATAGGTGCTCATTGAATACTAATTGATTTGACATGTCTGTATGTAAATCATTCCCATTCATAATTTTCAAAATTAATTCCTTCCTCTAAATGAAACAGAATATTGTGCAAACTTGTAATTTAAAATGGATTTTGAGCAAACTTGTGGCTTGTAGCTTTCTTACCTCAAAAAGTCATAATGCTGACATTTGGTAAAAAAATATGTGAATCAGATTCATGGAAAATGTCAACAGGAGGACATAATTAAGGTGAGGATGCCACAGAATTGAGGTTCAGTCAAGTTCAGCGTAGCATTTTTAATTTTACATCTTGACATGTTTTTTCACAAACATCTACAGTACAAAGCAGATTTGAAAGTAGCTGTTGGTAGTACATTCCTCAGTCTGAAAAAATAATAGATTTGATGGTTTAATTTTAGGTACAGTATATTTCTACTTTCTATCTGCTATTGAGATATCTGGTGAGACAGACATGCGAGAAACATAGTGGCCACACTGAGCTTTGGATGGGTTGGAACACTTTCAGTGAAGCCTGAGGTGACAGGATGCAAACATGTGGCTGAGCAGTTTGCACAATGGCAACGCCATAAAACTGTCATTGTCATGGAGACACGCCTTCATTTTGCCCAACCATCTGTTACTATATGTCTGCATGCACACACGCACACATGCGCACACACATGAGCGCACACACACATACTGTACTGTTCCACCTCAGACAAAGGTAGAGGCCTCTATTTTACATCAAGAATAAAGAGAGACTCAGGTGAACACCCACCCACCCACACACACACACACACACACACACACACACACATGTATATTAGTGGGTAGAGAGTGATGGAGATTAACTGAGTTTTCTTGGGATAAAAGAGGTGGAAAATAAAACACATTATTATGTGATGTCACATTGTTCTGTTTTCTTTGAGGTTATTTTGCTTATTTAACATTTGTTTTTCATAATCATAAAATTCCATTTCATTCTGTATTAAGCCAGAGAAGTCTTCCTGTAAATATAATTAAAATAATGGATAAATGGTGAATCACCACTTTGTTTTTTCAGCAGGCAGAATATAATACTTTACAGTTCAGTATGTTCATGACAAAGTTTCATATGATTAGAAAAGTAGTACGGAAGTACCAATAGAGGGGCTTGGAGAGAGAGAGAGAGAGAGAGAGAGAGAGAGAGAGAGAGAGATGGATGTGACAATGGAAAAAAGGGATGAGAGATCAAAGGGAGAAAGAGAGAGAAAGGGTGAGATAGGGGGGTGTTTTGGTAAATCCAGCAGGCAATGCAGAGCGGGGCTTAGCCCAGTGTGTGTAAGCTTTCTTTCCCCATAGCTCAGGTGTTTTCTCGGTTATGGAAATGGGATTTTAGAATGGCACACACACACACAGGCACACACACACAAACACACACACACCCACACACACACACACACACACACACACACACACACTCATATATATATATATATACTGTATATATACTGTATTCTTCCTTTGGAACATACTCTGAGACAAGCTGAGAATCACAAAAAAAAATGCACGCACACATACACATCAATGAGTCTGTACGTGATAGGACAGTGCAAACACACATGCATGCTTATGTGAATATACTTGTACAGGTTCTTCACATCTACACACACACATACACATATTCAAAGACCAGTCAGGACGAAACTCACACAACTCACATAAATATTCAGAGAGGCGTAAGGGACAAAAGTTAACAAACGCGCGCCCGGTGTGGCGTTAAAACTGGTGTGACAGTAAATCCTGTGGCTCAGTGCGACTGCAGCTCACTGTCCATGTGTGAGCACGTCTCCTCTGAAAATCAATCTGCTGCATACTGATGTGTGGTGGAAGCATCCCATACCAGACCAATGGAGGCCCAAGGACAGGCCATGAAAAGTACAGAGCTTTACATCTTTTTCTATGTACAGTACAGACACAGTGATGTAATGCACATTTAAATGCATGTCACCCTACAGTACATACCAGCCATACAGTACATGTAGGTACAGATACGTGTTTCGAGCAAGACATTAACACTGCCAGGATTAGGGGTTCTATTCCCTGTATAAAGTACGGCACTAACACTGCCAGGGTTAGGGGTTATATTCCCTGTATAGAGCAAGGCACTAACCCTACCAAGTTAGTATATTTCATAAGCAGCACACAACACTACTGCAAAAATATTATTTTATTCCAGTTCACTTACAGGTTTACAGGCTAGCATATGCCTGTATACCAGGATATTATGTCAATTACTGTATGTCAGTGGCAGTAATAGAGTTCAGTTGTAATTGTGTTGCATTGCGGTCTGTCTGCATTTCTGTTTGCTAGTCTGTTTGTATTGTATTTCCTTCTCTGAAGAAGCATTGGTCTTGACCCATGTTTGATCATAATTTGAAGTATATTTTAGACAGCCTAAAGTGTGCATACTGTATTTGTGTGTTAATTGGCATTGTGTGTGTCTGTGTGTGTGTGTTTGGTGTGACTCGTACAGTACGTCCACAGCGTACATCAAAGTATAGTTAACCCTCGTGATGTCCTCTGGGTCAGAATGACCCAAATCACTAGCTCTTTGTGGCAGATAGAAGGCGCTATTTTTGAGTACATTACGAGGGTTAACCATCCAGCTGTCCTAAGGCAGTTCAGCAGACTACCAGCAGAGGGAGCCAACCACGTAATGTCATATGTCTGTGCTGTGGTTGACGCCCGCTACTGGCGAGTGCACCGGGTCATTTTGACCCATAGGACAGCGGGAGGGTTAAACTATATTTGTACCAGTCAGAATGTACAGACATAATGCAGGGAGATTTCACTTAGTGTACAGTAATAGCTCTGCTCTTGGCTAACTTGTAACATCACCTGTCCCGCTATATACTTGTTAATGTCCCCATGTAATGGCTGTATTCCCACACAAGAAATTGGGCCAACATCTATCAAGACCATTGACTTGTTCCTACATACTGTAGCATTACTCAGACAACCTACTTAATGCATAACTAAACACAGGATAAGTCATAATTACCAAGAAGTGGTCGTATTAGTGGTTAAAGTGTGTTTTCATGGGGAATATTTTTTTAAGTATCCATTTAATGTCAAATAGAAGCATGGATGTTTTAAGTCAACATTCTGTAGTGTATATCATATATAGTTACAGTATTGATGCTTTATTGCACAATAATGTAGTCCTTGTAGAGGCTTTATTAAAGGTCTTGAAGCATTTATGATATAGAGTGGGAGCACCTTAGCTCTGATTGGCTGACACAGAACGGCAGTAAGTTATTCCAGGGTTACCAGTCATGCTGTGGAGGTGTTAATACAGTCCTTGGCTGTCAAGAGAAACTTATATAACACACTGCCAAGCATGGAGGTCTCCATTAATATATTCACTGACTGGCAGTTTAAAGTATCACCAACACACATACACACACACACATATACTGTACATATATCCACAAAGGCAAGTATAAAGACACTCAGACAGGGACACACACAAGGACACACGCACGCCATACACAATGATTGCAACACACACACACACACACACAGTATATCATGCACATTTGCGACCACACCTGCAAGGACAAAAACACAGACAGACACACACACACACGCACACACACACACACACACGCACACACGCACACAACCACAGTCACTCGCACAGAAAACAGCCACAATGCAGGAAAAAGGCAGGTTTTAATGAGTGTGCTGCAGTACTCAGGTGTGTGTTATTGGCTGTCATCAATGGACATGAGATTAGGATGCAGAGAAAACACCTGCCAGAGACGGAACCATGACCTCAGTGTGACCGCCCCAAGGTTCTGTGTGTGTGCGTGCGCATGTGTCTGTGCGCGTGTGTGTGCGTGTGTGCGCGTGCGTGTGTATAAGTGTGCAAATGCATCGCATGATGACAACATCATCACCCTATACTAAACCAGCACAAACCCCCCCACACACACACACAATCATAAACTGAAAGCCATCCAATAGGTGTACGTCTGTGTGTGCACGTGTGCGTGTGCGTGTGCATGTGTGTGTGTGTGTGTGTGGGTGTTTTTAATGATGAACACAGTGGGCCTGGTGGCTGGCGGCTGGAGCCAACAGCAACATTTCAATTGTCTACTGTTCCTCACTGCCGCGGTTTGAGGCACGTTGTTGTCACAGCTGTGATGATGACAGTGACGCACATGTAACGCCCCTCCAACCCACCCTCCTTATAAAACCTTTATTATCCATGGATGTCTGTCTGTGTGTGTGTGTGTGTGTCGGCAGGACAGCTGATGTCATGCCGATCATATCAGTCAGTAAAAAGAATAATAGAGGATAATAACGCGCTCACACAGGCGCGCACACACACACACACACACACCTAGAAAGTATGCGCGCGCTAGATTAGCGAGGGCGTGCGGAGCATTGTGCAGCATTAGTGCTGGTACTCGCTGTTATCGCCGCTCTCTGATAAGGTACATCTTTATTAAAGTCCCAGAGTCAACGGCATGCCGCTCTGCCCACAGAGGGAATATGCTAATAGGCAGAGAACATTCTAGTGCCCTCCCAGCCCAGCCGCCTCTATCTCACCCAGGCATTACCGCCAACAGGAGGGCCACAGTGGAGGCATACAAAGAAAGAGCGGAGGCTGGAGAGAGAGAGAGAGAGAGAGAGAGAGAGAGAGAGAGAGAGAGGGAGAGAGAGATGGAGAGGGAGAGAGAGATGAGTAGCAAGGGAGTGAGGAGGAAGCAGAAAGCGACGGCAGGGGAAAGGAGAATGTGTAGCCTTCAGCCCAGCAGAGGAACGGGGTCTGCACCAGTCGTGAGAAAGGTGAAATAGCTTTTTCTTGCCTACCCTTCCCAGTGCAACCATCACCCTTTACCTCTCGCCCCCTATTACACACACATACACACACTCCCCACCCTCGATATATGATTGTGAGAAGAGGCGGTGTGTGTGTGTGTGTGTATGTGTGTGTATGTGTATGTGTATGTGTATGTGTATGTGTTTGTGTGTGTGTGTCTGTGTGTGTGTGTGTGTGTGCGGCGAGTGTCGGTCCTAGAGCTCCCCCTACTGGCTGCTGTGGAGCGGGATGAAGAGGTCGACCTCCCGTAGCAACACAATGGGGCACCGATGCGGGTAGGTAGGTCGTGGCACCTGTGTTTGGCCTGCAGATTACTCTCAGCTGGTGCCCACACTCACACACACACACACACACTCCAGCTGGTACGTTCTGTACACAGAAATAGTATGATCATATTTTAATTGCAGTGTTTCCCCGGCATTGATGTATCTGTGGCCCAGAATATTTCAGACTGTAGGCATTATATAGGCATTTTTATATTTATCTATCTATCTATCTATTATGTTATTTTACTTTTACTATTAAAAGCTCCATCAGTAGATTCTTAATATGATCAGGGGACAGCATTATACTGAGACATGCAGCAGCTCCTCCAATATGGTAATCCTGATACATAAATCACTGAATAGGATGCAACCTGTGTGTGTATGTGTGTGGCAAATGTGCGCGCCTATGTGTGTGTGTGTTTGTGTGCGCACGTGTGTGTGTGTGTGTGTGTGTGTGTGTGTGTGTGTGTGCACCTACACGCAAGTGTGTTATTGTGTTGAGAGTGACAGGAAGTGAAGGGTTAACTAGGCTAAGACAAAGAACCAAGCTGAATGCATTGTGTTGTATGGAGGGCCTCAGGGGCCTCTGGGGCCTTATAACTGCTCACAGAGCTAACATAGGCCTTAGACTCTAACACACACACACACACATACACATGCACACATACAGGCACAGACACACACATGACTAAAAGCATAACACACCTCTAAGCTCTGACAAAGAGAGAATGCCACATTAACCAGGGGTTGCCAGCATAGTTGCTACATCATCCTGAATCACAGCACGCATTGACAAAAGCATGGAAAGTATATATTATTATACTTATTTAAAATTTATTTTTATATTTATTTTTTTATGCATCTTTGGTTGTTTGCAATGCACTATTTTTTC